>JAXQQM020082579.1:0-181193 GCA_034641835.2 Pinus albicaulis | reverse complement strand
TTTAGTTGTTTCCCCAATTTACTAATAGATCCTCATATAGAAAATAACCCTAAAAAATTATAAAAACTAATTATTCCTGAAACTAAGTAAAGAAAGTGTGAAGAATGCAATGTGCGAAGCCCATTCAACAAGGCTACTCTCTCATTAACAATCATCCATCCATGTCAATGTTGTGCCACATCCCATCCATAATCTGGAAAGAAAAGGAAGCTATGAGAAGTCCATCCAAGTTTTACCCACCCGCTGGTTGTATTGAATTAATTCGACCAGTTAAAACAAGTAAGCAATTCTGTGACTAGTTGGCCATAACTTTTTTTTAGCCAAGCAGGCTGCCCCATGTTCAAAGAATTTTTTCTTGCAGGTCTGGTTAATTAATTACCTGTCAAATAATATATGATCATTTCAATTGTTATCATAAAAACATAAAATTAAATGTGGTGAATTAGTAATTTGTAAGGCCATGTATATTTTCTGTGTTCAGGTTGAGGGCCGAGCGAATACTGTAACAATGAAGTCACACTCATGTCCCTTTTCTTTTCTGTGTTTCAGGTTGTGCAATGAAATTGGAGGTTCCTTCTTGAGAGATTCATGAAGCATAAACTACCCTATGAGTGGGAAATGCATGCACTCTTGTCCTTTTTCTGTGTTCAGGTTGCAGGCCGAAGGCAAGACTGTAATAACGTACTGAATTCAGACGAACTATTCACTGTACCGAACCGAATCACCGAATTTCCGTATTTTTTTGGCCGGTACGACTGAATTTGGTAACTATGCTTCAAAGAACCACTAGACTCAAACGTCTAGACTCAACTCACAAATCAGATAAAACACCGTCCCATAAAACTAACAGAGAAATAAGATGAATTAAAATGGTCCAAAAAGAATATTTCAGGAAACTATACAGGAAAAATAGGGTATGGTGCTAAGAAAAAAGAACCAGAGGTAGAGGGATTCAGATGGTGGTGGAAGATAGTTTCAAATCTCAATGGTCCTTAGAAGAAAACTATATTTATTTGGTTAGCTCTCTCAAACGAAAAACTTAACATGGTATAACGGCCAAAAGAGAAACTGGCAAATGCAAACAAAGCTAAAAAATAGACAATGGAACAGTTCATAATTTTTTTGTTCATTATTCTTATGGAATAGTTCATCAGCTCATCATTTTTTTTGTTCATTATTCATTATTCCTAAAAAAAAAACAATGGTTCATTATTCATTATTCATTATTCAAATCTAAAGCGGTTCGCTCGAACATACCCGATACAGAGCAGCGAACAGTCACGGAGCAACGAACAGAGCAGCGAACAGTCACGGACGGGAGGAGCAGCGAACAATCACGGATGGGAGGACAGTCATGAAAAAATGTGTGAACAGAGCAGCGAAGAGATAACGCGCAAATAATCAAACTGGTAAACAATCCAACATCGCGGGCGATTTATTTATAGAAATTAGTTCAGCCAAACCTTTTTAAAAGTAAAAGTTCGGCCAAACTCATAGTTCGGTCGAACTTTTGTTATAATTTCGGCCAAATTTTTTTCACTGATTTTCCCATCTTCGACGAAAATTCTGTTTGCCCACGCTGTCAGTGTGCCGTCAATCTAAACAGAATCACGAGTTTGGCCGAACTTTATAATAAAGTTCGGCCGAACTATTTCATAGTTCAGCTAAAATTTATAAAATGTTCGGCCGAACTATTGCCGAAAAAAGTTTTCGGCCCCCGATTCTCACAAAAGTGTAACCCAGCTTCACGTTTCCACCCCTTAGCAAAACTGATACGGACACCCTCGAACGAAACGGCCCAACCCGAACGGGCTCAGTCAGGCGACCTCACACGGCACGACATGGCACGCCCGACCGAACGATGCCACAAGGGAGAAAATGGCAAATGGGTCGCTCGAACATCCACAAGGCACCCGGGCGGTCACAACTTAGAAAAATTGATACAGGCACCCTTGAACTAAACGACTCGACCCGAACGCGCCCAGTCGGGCGACCTCACACGGCGCGCCCGACCGAACGATGCCACAAGGGTGAAAACAGAAAATGGGCTGCCCAAACATGCACAAGGCACTCGGGTGGTCACAACTTAGCAAAACTTATACGGCGCACTCGAACGAAACAACCCGACCTGAACACGCTCGGTCGGGCGACCTCACACAGCGCGACATGGCGCACCCAAATGAATGATGCCACAGAGGAACAAATGGCAAACGGGCCACCCGAACGTGCAAAAGGCACCTGGGTGGTCACAACTTAGCAAAAATGATATGGGCGCCCTCGAACGAAACGGCTCGACCCGGATGGGCTCGGTCGGGCGACCTCACATGACGCGCCTGATCGAACGATGCCACAAGGGAGAAAAAATCAAACGGGCTGCCCAAACATGCACAAGGCACCCAAGCGGTCAGAACTTAGCAAAACTGATATGGGCGCCCTCGAATGAAACAACCCAACCCAAACGCGCTCGGTTGGGTGACCTCACATGGCACGACACGGTGTGCTCGACCGAATGATGCCACAAGGGAGAAAATGACAAATGGGCCTCCCAAACTTGCATAAGGCACCTGTGCAGTCACATCTTATCAAAACTGATACGGGCGCCCTCGAACGAAATGGCCCGACCTGAACATGCCCGGTCGGGTGACCTCACACGACGCGACATGGCACGCCCTACCGAAGGATGCCACGAGGGAGCAAATGAAAAACAAGCCACCCGAACATGCACAAGGCACCCAGGTGGTCACAACTTAGAAAAACTGATACGGGTGCCCTCGAACAAAACGGCCCGACCCGAACGTGCCCGGTCAGGCGACCTCAAATGACCACTTGCCTCTTAAACTTGGCAATAATGACACTTGACAAAAATTTCACAATATCGACCCTTCTTCTAACTGTCGCAATATCGACAGTAACCTCTGTAATGTCGCAATACTGAAACTTAGCTCTCTGTAACGTCGCAATATCGACGCTTTGCCCCCATGCGTCGCAATAGCGACACTTTGCCCCCAAACCATCGCAATAGTGACACTTAGCTCTCTGTAACATCGCAATAGCGACACTTAGCTCTCTGTAACGTCACAATAGTGACACTTGGCTTCTTTTACATTGTAATACCAATGCCTTGCCCTCATGCGTCGCAATAGCAACACTTTGCCCCCAAACCATCACAATAGCGACACTCAGTCTCTGTAACATTGCAATAGTGACACTTAGCTCTCTGTAATGTTGCAATAGTGACACTTAGCTTCTGTTACATCGCAATACCGACGCTTTGCCCCCAAGCGTAGCAATAGTGACACTTTGCCCTATATTGTCGCAATAACGACACTTAGCTCTCTGTAATGTCATAATAGCGACACTTAGCTCTCTATAATGTGGCAATAGCGACACTTAGCTTCTGTAACATCACAATACCGACGCTTCACCCCCATGCATCACAATAGTGACACTTAGTTCGTATTTTCGCAAGACCGACACATTTCTCCAATCCGTCGTAATTCTGATGCTTTTCTAAAAACATCACAAGACCGACGCTTACCTCTAAGTGTCACAATACAGACACTTGTCTCCAGACGTCGGTAAAGTGACAATTGTGGGCGGGATTTGAAAAATTGATAAAATTTGGGGAAATTTTCGACATTTAGTCAAAAGTGTCGGAATTTCCACCAAATGTACTAGTGTTAAAACTCGTCGTTAACTTTTTACCTGACACCTCTACTAAAGAAGCACGTCTTTTTAACCTCATCTATCTTGATGAAATGCGTTGTGACGCTACATTGGCCAACGAAGTGCATAAGAGATGAATCAAGGCGCAATACGACCAACATGTCAAGCCTTGCATCTTCTCGGAAGGTGACTTGGCCTTACTTTATGATCAGGAATATGATGTAATAGGTACAGGGAAATTCGAGCCGTTATGGCATGGCCCCTATATTGTCAAAAGATTTCTTGCTAAGGGTGCCTACGAGTCGGTAGATTATGATGGAATTCCATTGGCGCAGCCCCGAAATGGGTTGTATCTAAAATGTTACTATGCTTAAAAATGAGCGTAGTAAACTTTTGTATTGTATTGTATATATGCTTTTGATTTGCATTTACTTTCTTAGTTTGGTTTTCTAGATTTTTCTTGAAGATAGTAATCCTCTTTACATTTCATCGCAGATGTCTAAATCTTTGGAACCATTCATTGGATACGCTGATGGTGCTAGTCGTAGTACACAGAATCTACCCTTTGCAACATGGGCCATTTTCGCTCCTAGTCGCGAGTTAGTGAGTTTTCAATGGATTTTTATCGGTCTATCTACAAGCAATATCATTGAGTATAGCACATTGAACGAAATTATCTTTGATTCCATTTCATTTGGTATTAACCGCATCATCATTAGGTTAGACTCGCAACTTGTTATACTACAACTTACTAGTGTTTATACTGCCAGAAATCCAACACTGCATCATATGTTCATAAGAGTTTGACTTTTGGAAAGACATTTTGATTTCATTCAATATCAACACATTTCCAGAAATTTGAACACATTAATTGATTCTTTAGAAAATTATGTTATAAACATACATTTGCAACACATGTAAATATATATTTTCAATTCACGTCACATAATTGAATAGGATTGCACAATAAACATAGGAAAACACTGAAAATAAATAGATAGACAGTTATAGGTTTCTAAAACAATTGTGCCCAAGAAACATTGGTCATCTAACCTCAAAATGTATGCAAAATTTCAAAGTAAAATAGTGATGATCGTGATAAAAAACTACTGATCTAGCTATCCTACGCAATAACCACATCTAATGGTTAGGAACACCAATAGTATAGCACGGCATTCTCATGGGTAACTCTTTGATCTGGCAATCCAGAAACTCGAGAGTCGATCCCTCCACATGTTGTTGTAGCTTACCAAGAGTCTCAATCATATATACATCAAAAATTTAGTTTAGTCTTGGGAAACATCAAAATACAAAAACATGTATAAACCTTAGAAAAAATTAAAAAAACATGTCAAAACATTCTTACCAATTGCTCCCCATTGAGCACCATCTGTTAGAATCAAGTTTGGATCTCCTCGAAATTCTGCGCCTGCATATGCATAATTGATGGAATGCCTTCTTACAAAACCCACATTATCTTTCTTTAGCTATGCACATAACAATTCATCTTCAAAATTGTAAAGAAGCTAGCACTTCTCTCTACGCATTCTAAGTTACGCTAGGGTTTCTGCTGCGAGGCTACCCCTGCGGCGGCCGGCCTCAGGCCTTCCCTATGGAGACGCTGGGTGCTTCTAAGGATCCGCCTTCTTCTCCTACCATCGACGCTTTCAACCAGCTTCTTGTCGGTTTGCCTCAGAAGAAAAGAAGCGAAGCATCCAAATTTGTTAAGAAGCTCGATGAAATCCCTGAGATCTCTTTGCCTCCGGAGGCCCCCATTCAAGTAGCTTTATCTTTGGCTGATCGTGGTCTCATTGGCCAATTCATGGGACTGTGGCCTTCTCCGAAAACTACTGAGCAATGTGTTAACAGGAACTGGGCTCCTCTGATCAAGGAAAATGTCACCTCTTACTTTCTGGGGCAAGGGTACTTCCTCTTTGAATTTTCCTCCAAAGAAGACAAAGATTTGATCTTTCAAAATGGGTTGTATTTCATGCGTTCTCAAGGCCTCTATCTGAAAAAATGGACTCCGGAATTTGATCCGGCTCTCGATGTTCCCAAGGCTATCCCGGTGTAGGTTCATCTTCCAAATCTGCCAGTTCACTGCTGGAACTGGGATTCCTTGAAACACATTGGCAACACTCTCAGGAAATTCATAGATCGAGCAAACAACAAGGAACAATATGACTATGCCAGGATCTGCGTAGAAGTAGATCTAGAGGTGGGTCTTCCAGAGGCTATCAAAATCAAAGTCGGCAGCTAGTCTCATGTGCAGATCTTGGACTATGAGCAACTGCAGTTCAAATGTAGGAAATTCCATGTTCATGGACATTTTTCTAGAAACTGTCCGTCCAACACAGAGCTAGAGAAAGGGATTGAAGAGGGTTGGAACCAAGTCAAGCGAGCAAAAACCAATCAAAAAGGGAAAAACCGGGAGGACCCTCTGGAAAAGGCCCTCTACAAGCTAATGTTCAATGCCCCCATCCCAAAAAGGTGCAAGAAAAATAATTTGACCCACTAAGCTAGTAGACAGAAGCTATTCAGGAAACCGAGACCCAAAATCCAGTTTCTCCAAGCATAGGTACTCCCTCAGCCTCCCTCAAAGGAACAAGTGCCAAAGATCCCAAAGGTATGACTTTAGAAGATGAGGAAGAAGAGCAGGAAACAGACGAGTCAGAGGAGGAAGGAGAAATAGGAGAATCCCAAACCTCGATACGAAGATCTACAAGAGTTCGTAAAACTGATAAGGAAAAAAGAGATCAGGAGACTTATAAAGATAAGCTACAAGGCAGCTAGCCAACTCTGGAAAAAATGCTAGCCTCAAAGTCTAGGATGTCGAAAAATCAGCCCCAAGGCTCCAAGGGAGCCCACCAGAAACATAAATAATGAAGGTCATCTCCTGGAATTGTAGAGGTATGGGGAGTAAAGTTAAGGAAGAAGCCATGAAAAGCTTAATAAGAACAGAAACTCCAAACATACTTCTCATCTAGGAGACTAAGCTAGAAGACGTAGTCTTCCTGCAAGCAAGCAAGAAACTATGGTTCAAGAGTGAAGCAAGAGCAATCTCTGCCCGGGGCGCATCGGGAGGAATTGGTACTCTATGGAACCCCAGAAAATTTGCAGTCACCTTTGAGGCTAGTAATACTCACTGGTTGCTGTTGAAAATGCAAAATCTGGATACTAAGGAAATATTTTGCCTCTTCAATGTATATTCTCCAGTCAATGTCGGGGGAAAAAAGGATTGTTGGGATTCTATAAGGCACCAAGCAGACTTGACAAATCTGGAAAATATAATTATTGCCGGAGATCTCAATCTCACTCTCCACTTGTCCGAAAAAAGAGGAGGCAGCGCTGTCCGAGATCCGACAAGGGAATGGGTGGAGGATCTATTGTAGGACTGGGACTTGTTGGATATCAAACCCTCTTCCGGTAAGTTTTCTTGGTCTAACAAAGGAGTGGGCCCTGGTCATATTGCTGCCAGATTAGATAGATTTTTCATTCAAGGCTCCTATCTGTTACTAGGTTTAGAACCCAGAATGCACATCCTTGCTAACAGCATCTCGGACCATAAGCCTATAAAGCTTGAGCTGATGGCCCATCTAGATCTGGGTCCTATTCCTTTTAGATTTATTCCCCTCTGGGTCAAGGAACTAGACTTCATGCAAATAGTCAAGCATTGTTGGAGTCAGCCTGTCAATGGATCTCCTTTCTATATTTGGGAGGAAAAACTTAGAAGGGTAAAAGGCAATCTAAAACGATGGGTCAAAACCCTGTCCAACCCAGCTACTGAAAGAAAAGCCATTAAAGTCTCTCTTGCCTCTCATCAAACTCTTATGGAGCACACTATAGTCACATAGGAGTTGTTAGACCAAGAGGCTCATCTGCAACATCACTTTCATAAGGCCTGCCTAGCTGAAGAAGAATACTGGAGATTAAAATCTTGAAATCTCTGGCTCAAAGCAGGGGACAAGAATTCTACTTTTTTCCACAAACAAGCCCAGGCCAGGAAATGCTTCAACACCATTTCTGAGATTAAGGAGGTTAACGTCACCTACAAGGATTTTGAAGACATTAAAAAAGCAGCCTCTTCTCACTTTCAAAACTTGTATAGTGAGGATAAGGACCTGAACCAATACTCAAATATGCTAGACATTATTCCTTCTGCAATTTCTCCTCGTATGAACGAGATCCTTGAGGCCAAAATCACCAAAGACGAAGTCAAAAGGGCCCTTTTTGATATGGATCCGGATAAGGCCCCTGGGCCGGATGGATTTTCTGCCAAATTTCTTCAATTTTGTTGGCCAATTGTTGAAAAGGATCTGCTCAAAATGGTTCAAAAGTCTCAAAATACTTAGAAAATAGGAGGTAGCACAAACTTCGCTTTCCTAGCCCTCATTCCAAAGGAAAAAGGCACCAACAATTTCAGCAGATTCCGCTCGATTTCCTTATGCAATACTGGGTACAAGTTAATCACTAAAGTAATTGCAAATAGACTGAAGCTCATTCTTCCTAAAATAATTCCGGAGAATCAAGGAGGCTTCATCCAAGGAAGGTAGATTGTGGACAACTTTACCCTTGTTCAAGAGCCAATTCAATCAAGTCTTCTTCGAAAAGAACAAGGTATGGTGATTAAACTTGATTTAGCAAATGCTTTTGATCGAGTAAATCATAGCTTTCTTTTAAAAGTCATGAGCAAGTTTGGTTTTGGAGAAAATTTCATCAAATGGATCTGGGCATGCATCTCGGAGCCATGGATAGCTCCTCTTGTAAATGGTAGAGCCACTGATTTCTTCAAAGCCTCAAGAGGGCTAAGACAGGGGTGTCCCCTTTCCCCTCTGCTTTTTTTCATCCAAGCCTCTGTCCTCAGCTTCCTCTTAGACAAAAAGATGCAAGATCAAGATATCAATCGACTGTGTATTGCAAGAGGGATCAAAAACATAAACTATGCCCTATTTGCGGATGACACTCTGTTTTTGGGAGCTGCCTCTCTCTCCTCTACCTCTAAATTTAAAGCAGTTTTGGATGATTTCAGTGAAGCCTCAGGCAGCGTTGTAAATAAGAACAAATGTCATATATTCAGCTGGAACACTTCGCCCAGATTGCTCTCCTCTATTTCTAGATGTTTGGGGTTTGCAGCCTCCTCCACTTGGACCTCCTTCAAATATTTGGGCCTTCTTGTTTTTCATAAGAGATCTACAAGAAAAGACTAGCTCCCTCAGCTTGAAAAATTCAAGACTAGGATCCAAGCCTGGGGCTTCTCCTGGCTCAACATTTCTGGCAAATCTATCCTTATTAAATCTGTGCTCACCAGCCTTCCTCTATTTCAATTTTCTATGCTTCTCGCTCTGGCAAGCATATTAAAAAAAATGGAAGCGTTCATGCAGAGGTTATTTTGGAAGGGAGGAAAAAAAAATGAAAACAAGATTCCTCTTATCAGTTGGGAACCATCTCCAAGCCACTGTGGGAGGGTGGTTTGAATTTCAAAAATCTCTGTCAGCAAAACGTGGCCATGGCAGCTAAGATTATTTGGAGGATCATTGCGCCCAAGCCTGGCTGGGCCCAATTGGCTCTCTGAAAAAATTATTTCAGAGGTCCTCGTTCTACCTGTTTAGACAATGTAATCCATTTGCATAATTCATATTTTCTCAAACTATATGCTAAAGATGCTCCCTTAATCAATGCGCACTCCTATTGGATACCAGGAAACGGAAAAAAGATCAATATCTGGACTGATAAAATCATGAATAAGGACCCAATTGAATACAGAGCCTCCATTAGAGCGCTGCGATGCTGGATGGATAGAGAGGGGCTGTGTTCGTTGTGGGATCTTTCTCTTTGGAGTGATTCTGTCTGGGTAGGTTGGAAACGTATTGAGGTGCCGGCTTGGCGCCCACGCACATGAGGAAAAGAGATACGAAAGGCTGGGGGCCGAATGCCAAAGGTTACACTGTCTCCATGGGATACGCCAAGCTGAAAGAGAGGCCATACGTCCCCCCCGACCCTGCACCTTGGCAGGGGGTCTGGCGTTTTCCTTCATGGCCCAAAGTCGACTTATTTGCTTGGCTTCTCTGCCATGGCAAGATCCTAACGTATGACATCCTACAGAGAAAAGGGTTCTACGGTCCCTCCATCTATTCGCTATGTAACGAAAATGCAGAGACAGCAGTCCATTTAATCCTTGAATGAAATTTCTCTAAGCAGATCTGGTTCTCCTTTATCCACAATTTGGATCCTAACTTTTTTCTTCCTTGTTCCACTGCTGATCTCTTTTCTAATTGGGCAAACAGATATCCTATCCCTCCTCCTAAAAATCAGATAATCAAATCTGCATGGGCTGTCCTTCCAAAGGTTATTTGTTGGTAGATCTAGCTAGAACGAAACAGAAGAATTTTCAGAAATATTAAACAGAATCACAAGGTCTTAGAAATCAAGATAAAATGTCATTTAAAGGAGTGCTTGACTGATATAAAAGATGATTCCAATCTTAGCCAACAGGACATTACTTGGGGATCATCCCTTAACTTGCAATTTCAATCAGCAGTTAGAAACGTCCCTCCTCTCAAAGACTGGAAAATAAGGAAATCTGAACCTGACTTTCAAGCCTGGCTCAAATCGCACTCAAGGTACTCTCTCTTTTTTGATGGGGAAGCAAAGGGAAATCCGAGCAAAGCTGGTGCAGGAGGTGTTGTTGTAAGTCCAATTGGGGAAAAAATTCATACCTTTGCTTGGGGGCTTGGACTTTCATCCAACATTCAAGCTGAGGCTTTGGCCCTCTTTCAAGGCCTCATGATCCTCAAATATTTAAATATAAGAGAATCTAATGTCATAGGTGGTTCCCATATCATTATAAATGCAATGGTTTCCAACTCCCCAGCCTTGGATCTCAAACTAGCAAGGCTGATATCTAGAATTAAGGGTTTGGAAAACACTTTTCAGAAGTTGAATTACTACCATGTGTTGAGAACTCATAATAAAGAGGTGGACATTGAAGCCAACAAAGCTGCCCTCCTCTTTGCCAGGGTCAAGATGAAAGACGAAGAAGAATCATGGGAACCCATCCCATAAGCTGATTGCTATCATGTTTTACTACTTGCTCTTAAATAAATTTGTTTGTATCTTCAAGTTGGGGAAAATCTCTGAAATCGAATTTACAGATTTCTTATCATGGAAGAAGTCTGCAAGCTCTGGCTGCATTCTCATTCTTAGCAGTGAGATGCAATAGGATTTATACATCCTCAATGTAATCAGATTTTCGGCATTCAGGCCAAGATGAATATAAATACTCCATAACCGTTTCTGTCAAAAAAAAAAAAAACAATGCATCTTCAAAATTAATGCCAAATAAAATCTCAAGCTCGCAATTTAAATAAGGCGGAAGTTTTCTATCTCATATCCTATGGTTATGAAACCAAGCCTAACAAACTATATATGCGGGAACTTTGTTCTTTGCATCAATGGGATTAAACCTTATTATAAAACCCATAACACATCTCGAATGCTCTTCACAATTAAAACCAAATAACCTCATACTAAGGTTCTTCCACAATTCAAAACCATTTTCGAAAACACCACTACAGACCTTGGTTAAACAAACATCACCCAACTATATATATCAAAACCAAGGCTTGTCATGCATATTAAAGTTCCGACCATTCAACACACATTCATCTGAGCTCCAGCGCCCTTACGTTACACTAAAGGTCAAACTTAATCAAAATTTAGAACACATATGGCCTAGTTAACATTAACTCCGACCACCAACAATTACGCGACACATATGGCCTAGTTAGCAATTACTCCGACCACCAACAATGAACAATTATCAACTCAATAATGTCAGCCATACCTTTGTTAACTATCATGCCCATCCAATGGCTGTAAGCCTATCGCGCTCCCGCTAACGGATCCAACGACAGTCACGTGATAAACATGCTCGCCTTTTAACTTCTCCAAATCATGCGATGTAGATGGGTCCCAGCGTTAACCTACCCTTCACATCCAACAGCTGACGCATCATCGCTTCAACCACCCATGATCCAACGGATAATACGAATATCGCATTTTTTTGACGTTTGGACTTTAACGTTAAAAAAAAACGTGATAAAATTGGTTTGTATAAACCACTCTTGGCCACGTGTCCTTCAATCACCGATATCGCGTTTGAAATGTGAAATCCACTTACCACGCTCAAAATTACGTGATACTACTTGTGTTGATTCCAAAACCACTTCAACTGTTCATTGCACAGTTCCACTTCTGACTCAAGGTCTCGCCTTTTCTTTTCTTTATTAACTCGCACATATTTGTTTCCACAGCTCCTTTCTTTTACAATTCGATCGCTTCTCTTGACTTCGATTCACAGTTTCATGAATCGACCTCCATTCCAGGAAGAGGCAACGTGGGCTTCGGGCCCCAAATCTTCACCACTCTGTTTCTTGCAACAGAATCTTTATTACACAGCTCTTCAAAGAGAGTTACAAATATTCAACTCAAAATCACCATGTTGGCATTACATCGGTTGCTTCAATGATATACATAATATTGTTTAAACCCCCAATTCTAGAGTATGTTCACACATTCTATTACAATTTCTTATTGAAACTCAAAATCCCTTCACACAAAGTCAGACCAAGGGTACATAGAAATTCCACACAGAAATTAGGACAATTTCTCATTTATAATTATGAGCTCAATTACAAACCCTTCATGTGTTCAGTAAAAAATCATGGTAATGTGATGTCGAGTTCCCATCAGAACAAAGCACCATCAAAACCCTATCATAGAGCCTTATTTGTACACAGTTCACGGGGATTCAAACATGTTCACACAGAAGCTAAATCAATCAATAGTCATATAACTCTGAACAACTCCTGTCATATACATGCAAATGAACAACTTACAGAACTTCTTGCCTGCCCAGATTTTCAATGTGATGGCCTTCTATTACACTAATCTGCCTCTACAAATCTCCTGGTATCCTTGAATGCCCTTGAGGCTTACAATTATACCAAAAAATAATGAATCAACTCAGTTCCTCTAACAGCTCAACAAAACTCTTCAAATTCCCAAATTATAAATTTAGCCTAACTCCTTAAATTTACTGAAACTGACACCACCTAAAGAACTTCTCCTATCCTCTAATCATTTGAGGGCAGTTACAACCCTCTCTACATTTAATTAAAACCTACTGATCTCGTTACATAAAATATAACCCCTTTGAAGACTTAAAACTCCTAAGCCTACAAAACTACATGGAATTTGTTTTGGCCTAGTGCTCCTGCATCAGACTCCCAAGGTTAAAATGAATCATGATCTCCTGATCATGTGCTCTTAAAAATTTTCCTCCTGGATCCCATACTTTTCTTTGCTTCTGTCTATCAGCTGCATTATTCTTCAACTACACACTTCCAGGTTTCCATACTTTGTTCTGCAACTTACCTCCAACTATGCTTTCATAGTTTGTGATTGTTTTCCTCTTGTTGTTGTTGTTAATCTACTTTCTTGCTGTCATCTTCTTCTCAAATACTCTCACCATCAGTCTTATTATGAATTCAATTTCCTGATCTAATTTATCTTCTGACTGCTGGGTACTGCTCCATCTTGATTTCTGAACTTCTACTTCTGCTTTTGCTTGCTGATTTCTTATTTTCTGAACTCTTACTGTAGCTTTAGCCCTAGCTCTAACTTGTTGAACTCTCATGCCTACTGCCACCCAATCATCCATACCCTCTTGTTCTCTGCAACAGTAAAACTCTTCCTAATTGTCATACATGACAATTTCTTCACTCTCTGACTTAAGCAATTCTCTGGACTGGTATTTAAATTTCAAATCACTGTCATCACCTCTTTTCTTCTCTTGGACCAAACATCCTTTAGTCCTTCCATCAGTACCTGCAATCATAAAACAAACACCAAAATTACAAAATATTTTTGCCTCTTCCTCCTTTGGCAACACTTCAAATTGTTGCTCTAACATTTCCTCTAGCAATACTTCAATTTGTTGCTCTGCCATTTCATTCTCTTCTCTGAATGTTTTCAGCAAACAATTCAGCCACTCATTTTGTACTTGTCTCACTTCATCAGTATGCTACAATTTGAATTCAGCATCTTCTTCTTCTTCCTTGACAATCTGCAGTAATTGTATTTCTTCTTCTTGATTGATTTCGGCAATCAATTCAAGTTCTTCAACCACTGTATCCTCATCCTCTATCAGAATAAAATTCTGATTCTCCACTGCTCTAGCAGTCTCAAAATTCTATCCTCCGGTCTTCTCTTTATTCATCAGAAAAATCAGCTCCTTCTTGTCATTATCAGTAGCAACAAGTTCCTTTACATGAGGCATGATAGCCTCACCTTCCCTCTTCTGCAACAGTTCATCATCCTTCAAGACAACTCCAAAATATGGATTGTCTTCTGCCATACCTGTCAACACAACCAAATCATCAGTTTCAACACCACTAGGCCCAATCGCCTCAATTTATGATTCAATCACCAATTCCTTCCTCGGCACTCCTAAGTCTCCTCCAAGACTCAAAAATTCTTCACTGTCTTTATTCCCTTGCATCTTCACATTTTGCAATCCCCAATTTTGAAATTGAGGTTCTCCTCTCTGTATTAAATCCTGGTTTTTCATCATAAGCTCCAACAACTTAATTCCTTCATTCCATGGATCAAACATTTCCACAGAATTTTTCTCCTCCTTTCTTTGGCTATCCAGTGATGTCAACCCATCACCAACAAAATCTGCATTCACAAAACAAGTGTTAAAACAAAAGTCATAAGGCCTTAGTTCCTCTCCTTCCTCTACCATCATTTCAGTATGTTGTCCTGAAATTCTTTCCTTCTCTATCAGCACATCAGTATGCTGATTACAATCCTCCAAAAAATTCTCGAGACTGCCAGTTAGTCTCTCCTCTGCATCATCCTCTTCAAGGATGTCTCCTTGCTCTAGTTCATAAAAATGAACCTTCTCTTTCTCATTCATCTCTGCCTTTACAACCTGAACACTTTTCCCCTGTGTTTCTATCCTCTGCTCTAGGACAATTAACTCATGCCACAATTCTATCATCTCCTCTGAGAAAATATTTGTGCAGTCTTCACTACCTTCACAAGTCAAGTTTCCAGCTGTCACTATCTCCTCATTTTTCATCAGAATAGAATTCTGATCTTCCAACTCTGCAATAATCTCAGTTATCTGTCCATCACTTTTCATTTGGCCATTTAGCAAAATCAGTCTATCATTTTCATCATTAATGACAAATTCATCATCATCAAACATAATTGTCACATCCCTATTGAAACAATATCTTTCATTGAACAAGGAATTTATGAATTCCTTCTACTGCAGTAACTCAATCTGATCTTCCTCTAAAATATAATCATCATATGTGACTTGGAAACTTTCAGCTTCATTTATCACAGTTTCATCATATGAATTGTTTTCTTCAATACCTGCATTCACACAAATCTTGTCAGTTTTAAAACCATAAGACCCCATGGTCTCGCTTGATGATTAAATCATCAAATCTTCCTGCTATTCCAAGTCTTCTATACACTTCAAAGATTCTTCAATGGTCTTCTCTTCAGTCTCTTCGAGTTGTCCAACTTCTAGCTTATGGCCATCATCACAATTTAAATCTCCTCTGCTTCAAATATGTTGGAAAGAAAAACCTTTCCTCAACTGTGTATGGACATTCTCAAAATATCTGGCTATTCCATTTTCCTCCTTAGTGACAACATCAGCAGTTTGTTCTTTCCCACATGTTCTTCCTGCAAACATACAAAATTTTTCAGATGTAAGGCCATTTGACCTCTTGTTCTTACTTGAAGCTTCAGTCTTCAAGTCCTTCTCCAAATACTCAATCATTCTGAGTAATTCCTCCTTTAGCTGAGCATTTATCATTTGCTCTCTCTTCATCTATAGCCCATGCCACGTTACCTTCTTCTTCATGAGCCAACCAAATCTTTTGCTTTCCTTTATCATCAATTCCAATTTGTTGAACTGCTCCCAGATCTCAACTACCTTTTTGTCATACTCTTCATTAGTGAATTTCCTCCTCATGCCATTTTCTTTGGCATCTTCCTTCACTCTTCTATTGTGGCCTCTCTTAGAACCTCTGCAATCTCTGTTATGGCTATCAGTAGCCATTTTCTCCTCCATGAGTTCTTCACTCACAAGCTGCACTAAGCCTCTACAACAACAAGCCCTCTTGCTGCAACTTGCCTCATCAATCCTTTCCTCCGGATCTGGGCTTTTGGCAAGTACTGGTCCCCTTCTGCTGGAACCTTCAAAGCACTCTCTTCTGCTCTCTCTAGGCTTCATTCTGCAAATTTTCAAGAACACATCTCTTATTCTTTCATCCAACCTCTGTTGGGAATTCTCTAGGTTCTGCCACACTTATTCTTCACTTTAGAATCCTCTTCTGCACTCTTTTATCACTGCTCTCAAAGTTGTGATCTACTTTCGATGAGATTTCTTCAATTGCTTGCAATCTGAATTCTGCAAACAATTCTTCAAACCAGAGTTAAACACTACTTAGCAACTCACCTTCAAGATTCTGTATAATCTTGCTTCTTATTTCCCCTGCACTGCATCTCTATATGCTGCAATCTTCAAAACACTTTGTCTTCAACTCCAGATTCTGAAAATCTGAATACCTTCCTACCCACCTAATCAAATCTGCAATTTCTATTAAACAGATTTAAAACCCAAAATTTTCATCACTGCTTCAGTACATATGCATTTCAAAAATTAATTTTAAAAGAGCTATTCCAGCTCTAATACCACATGATGGATTGCCTTCTTACAAAACCCACATTCTCTTTCTTTAGCTATGCACATAACAATGCATCTTCAAAATTAATGCCAAATAAAATCTCAAGCTGGAACTTTAAATAAGGCGGAAGTTTTCTATCTCATATCCTATGGTTATGAAACCATGCCTAACAAAGTGTATATGTGGGAACTTTGTTCTTTGCATCAATGGGATTAAACCTTATTATAAAACCCATAACGCATCTTGAATTCTCTTCACAAATTAAAACCAAATAACCTCATACTAAGGTTCTTCCATGATTGAAAACCATTTTCGAAAACACCACTACAGACCTTGGTTAAACAACCATCACCCGACTATATATATCAAAACCAAGGCTCTTCATGCATATTAAAGTTCCAACCATTCAACACACTTTCAGCTAGGCCCCAACACCCTTACCTTACACTAAATGTCAAACTTAATCAAAATTTAGAACACATATGGCCCAGTTAACATTAACTCCGACCACCAACAATTATGCGACCCATATGTATTATGTCCCTCTTTTGAAAACCCAAAATTACATGACTAATCATCCGGCCCCACCATATTAGTTAATTAATGAACAGTTATCAACTCAATAACGTTGGCCATACCCTTGTTAACTATCACGCCCATTCAACGGCTGTAAGCCTATCGTGCTCCCGCTAACGGATCCAACGACAGTCGTGTGATAAGCCTACTCGCCTTTTAACTTCTCCAAATCACGCGATGTAGATGGGTCCCAACGTTAACCTACCCTTCACATCCAATGGCTGACACATCGTCGCTTCAACCACCCATGATCCAACAGATAATACGAACATCATGTTTTTTTGACGTTCGGACTTTAACGTTAAAAAAAAACGCGATAAAAGTGGTTTTTATAAACCACTCTTGGCCATGTGTCCT
This sequence comes from Pinus albicaulis, assembly GCA_034641835.2. Classification (NCBI taxonomy): domain Eukaryota; kingdom Viridiplantae; phylum Streptophyta; class Pinopsida; order Pinales; family Pinaceae; genus Pinus; species Pinus albicaulis. Next base: position 163,821 of record JAXQQM020082579.1, on the reverse strand, counting down.
TCAATCACTGATATCACATTCGAAATGTGAAATCCACTTACCATATTCAAAATTACACGATACTGCTTGTTTTGATTCCAAAACCACTTCAACTTTTCATTGCACAGTTCCACTTCTGACTCAAGGTTACGCCTTTTCTTTGCTTTATTAACTCGCACGCATTTGTTTCCACAGCTCCATTATTTTACAATTCGACTGCTTCTCTTGAATTTGATTCACAGTTTCATGAATTGACCTCCATTCCAGGAAGAGGCGACGTGGGCTTCGGGCCCCAAATCTTCACCACTTTGATTCTTGTAATAGAATCCTTATTACACAGCCCTTCAAAGAGAGTTACAAATCTTCAACTCAAAATCACCATGTTGGCATTACATCGATTGCTTCAGTGATACAACACATTCTATTACAATTTCTTATTGAAACTCAAAAGCCCTTCACACAGAGTCCGACCAAGAGTACATAGAAATTCCACACATAAATTAGGACAATTTCTCATTTATACTTATGAGCTCAATTACAAACCCTTCATGCATTCAATACAAAATCATGGTAATGTGACATCGAGTTCCCATCGGAACAGAGCACCATCAAAACCCTATCACAGAGCCTTATTTGTACACAGTTCACGGGGATTCAAACATGTTCACACAGAAGCTAAATCAATCAATATTCATATAACTCTGAACAACTCTTGTCATATATATGCAAATGAACAACTTACAAAACCTCTTGCCTGCCCAGATTTTCAATGCGATGACCTTCTATTACACTAATTTGCCTCTATAGATCTCCCAGTATCCCTGAATGCCCTTAAGGATTACAATTATACCAGAAAATAATGAATCGACTCAGTTCCTCTAACAGCTCAACAAAACTCTTCAAATTCCCAAATTCTAAATTTAGCCTAGCTCCCTAAATTTACTAAAAATGACTCCACCTAATCAAATTCTCCTGTCCTCTAATCATTCGAGATAAGTTACAACCCTCTCTACATTTAATTAAAACCTACTAATCTCGTTACATAAAATATGACCCCTTTGAAGACTTAAAACTCCTAAGCCTACAAAACTACATGGAATTTGTTTTGGCCTAATGCTCCTGCATCAATAATCATCAATGTCAATCATCTGTCATCTAAACTAGGTGAAGAATGCAGTGGAGAATACGATGGTCGATTGACTAGCATGTCTAGCCATCAATTATACCCATCTCTTCATCTATGGATCTCTAGGGCCGGATATACCCAGTGTAACATGTTGGGGTTGCATCAATGGAATCCACTCTAAGGTGAAGGAGATTAGGATCAAGACATATTTGAAATTCTTCTTCCTTCCTCCCTTTACCTTGGTTAGTTGTTCTTTCATCTGAAAGATGATAGTTTCAACCCAGTTAAAAACCGTTGGTTCTGAACACTCCAATGCATACTGCATGTATGATCTGTTTGCCACATGTAGTTTAGTGGAACTCGTAAGCTTTGCAATAGTGAATAGGATGGTCCTCAAAGGAAAATCACATAAATCACGGATTTTCATTTTCCCATCCTTATTTGGTTCAGTCCTTGGATGGCAGTGCTGCAATATGTAATCTCTCACTATCTCTCCTCCAAGAGAAGATCTTGAAAGAGAATTGGGAGAACCTCGCCTCAATAACACTATGAGAAATAAATGTCCTCCACTAATATTGGAACCACTTTGTCCCCAATGTGAAAATAATGTATTACTATATCCCATGAACGAACAAGGGACTCCAATAGTTCCATTTGCTACCTCATACCCAAAAATCTAAAGTACTTTAGCAACCCACAATCTCTAAGGGCTCTTACTATACCTGGATCGTTTAGGGAAATCATGTTTTGTTCTTCATGTTCTCTTTCCCTCCATGTAATCATCATTTCGATCTGATGAATACCTAAAACACAATCATAAGCTTCATTAGGATCCATGTCATGCAAAAAACTTGGGAAATTTTGGGGCACACATCAAAAAACAAGAATGAGAATCGCGCCCAACGCACCCCGGGTCAAGGGACAGAGCATTGTAGTGCATATGGCCTTCCATTTTAGTGCACTATAATGTACCTTTCAACATTTAAGGGTGTGTTGCCCTCTGAGCGTAGTAGATTTACCCTAAGGGGCTCAAAACCCTAACAATTTACCATGAAATGCAATGAAAATGATATTAAAAGAAAGAGAAGGTTTATAGAACCAACCTAGATCAAATGACGAGGAAAATCGTCCACAGAATCTGTCGCAATCAACTGCTCAATTTCGGGGGCAAAAACTGGTTCATAGCTCCTATTTTTCAAATGGTAACTTTGGAATGGTAAAAACTCTTTTAATTAGTCAATTTGATGATTTCAAATCATATTTAATGTTGTGACTATGGTTTTTATTCATGTTTTCTATGGAACAGGTATTTTAATCCGTTTGATGGTTTTCTAAACAAGTTTTACAACTGATATAGCAGATTAAGTCATGCACACATATTTAAGAATGATTTGACCACAAAGCATACTTTTATCCTTAGTTTTCAAGCTTTGATAAAAATGAAAAAGGACTTGAAGCGTACTTTTATCTCTTTTTCGAGCTTCGATAACAGTGAAAAAGGAACCCTTGGAGTCTTGTTTTACCTCTTTTCAGACTCTGATAATGTGAAAATATTTTTGAGCACTTGTCTCTTCGAGCTCGTAAAAGTAAATTAAACGACATCTACAATGTATAAGTTTAACCATTTTCTGGACTGAGATAGATTATTTACGAAAAAGGAAAACCTTATTCAAACATGGCTAAGAGGTTTTCTCAGGTATAATTTTACCCTTTTTCGGACCTGAGCGACAAATTTATGAAAAAGTACTCATGGATTTTTCTTTTTTCCTCTTTTTCAAACTCTCTAAATATGAAAAGGGACTGATTTGTCACTATCGTTAGGCTCGTTAAAACATAAAATAGATAAGAACTTGTCGATCATGGCAAAAAATTGAGTTTCATTTATCGCTAGACTCATTAAATTATTAAATAGAGATGGATTCGCCCGAAGAGTTGAATTATAGATGAAGCATATGTTACCCTCCGCAAGCTTGTTAAAGAGGTGTTGGTTGACAAATGATCAGGTAATATTTGGGAAAAAGAACAGAGCACTTTATGGTAGCAGGTCGCTCTTGAACATGACACTTTCACTCCATCATCGTGACTTTTGGGTTTGGTAATCTTCTTAGTGGTTCATCCATACCTATGGTTCATCATACCTTCACTTCAGTTTTGGGTCAATGTTTCCAACTCATCTCAGTGTTGCTGACATGTTCAAGAGACGTCATCCAGTAAAATCTGCATCCTTCTACAATACTCATAAACCTTCATTTTCATGACATTCATCCCTGAACATTGCTATATCAAGTCACATTTTTTCTCTGAAATCAGTAACTCACGTTTCACGATAAAGTGGCTTCCTATCGACATCAACTCATCATCCAGGAAGTTTACTTAGAAACATCTTCCAGTACCCCAAGGCTTGTTACATCATCGACAAGTTTCTCACTTCTGGACCTTTGACCGAAATAATTTGTTTTTCATTCGACATAAAATCATCTATTCACGCCTTGAAAATTGTAATGTAGTACCTTGAGAGCCATTAACATCAATGGTGTTTCTCTCATGTTTGTTAACAAATCACATCATTGGCTGGTAATCAAACGATGTCTTACCATGTTTGACTTCAAATCATATATTCACATGTTTAGACTTATACCTGAATGATCGAGTGAATGAGATAAGAAGACCCCAGATCTAGTTTCATCCATCCGGGCTGTGATTTCAGGATTGTTGTACACATCAATTGTACGATGACTTTACATATAGGTCGCCATCCGAACATGGGCCTGTATCTGTAGGCATGTCTATATTTGGAAACATTCCAATGTAGATGACTATCTGAATTATGTACATGTTATTAGATATTTTATGTGCTGAGCATGGGAATGCCTCCCTCAGCAATTCATGATCAGATGAAATATATCATGATGTAATGTATTGCAAGACTGATGTAGGTCACTGTCTGCTTTAGTTCCTACTCATCTCATCATAAAGCATCTCATCCAAATACTATTATTATTTTGACTTCATGCTTTAGGGGGCAGTTGTTATAGGTCAATTTGGGCATCATCCCCCAAGACCTGGTCAAATTGGACATCATCCCCAGGACTAATGAAATAGGGTCTATCATTGCCTTATATTTTAGTTGCTATATTCCCTAAGTGAAGACATTTCATCCATGGCTTCTATTGTGAGATTTCCAATGTTTTAATTATATGTTATATGACCTAATGACTCACCAACGCTTATTTGCAAGGGACTAACTGCGTTGCAGTGCCAAATCCTTGATGCAAGGGTGCACTGCAGTGCACTTCCTGACACTCAAGGGTGCATTGGTCACCTGGGAGTGGAATTTTCATTGTTCCAGGAATCTCCACATGGACACTACCTTATAGAAGAGTCCATATGTGTCAAACTTGAAATCCAAGTGTCCATCTAACACCTATGAACTTGGTAACATGTATTGCCTATTATTATAAAGTAATTCATTGAGAAAATACCATCAATTTCCCTATGAATTGAGCACTCATCCTAGTGCTAAGAAGGAAGAATTTTGTGCAAATTTATGTTGTTGGATTCTCATTTGATAAGAGAGTGAAGGTAATGATATGCTTCTGGGATAATGCCAGATGTGATGAGGCTAGAATGAAGTTGGAGCAAGTTGACAACAAATCGGTCCATTGGTTGTAATATTCCCCTTCTACTCTTTGATAAAGATTGATGTTCATTTTACCATACATATGTCTCTATTTCTTGTGCAATTTATTCTTGAATGATGTATGTATTTTAGATACAATCGGTTTGATTTGAGTAAGATAAGTAGATATCTGTATATTGCAAGTTGTTTTTTGTTCTCTATTTGTATTTACAAAAATCGATCTAGCGACTTGAGTTGGATTGAGAGTGACGACAACAATGACAGGAGGAGAAGGAGAAGCAAAAGAATCAAAATTAGGATCCTTTCCCATTCTGTATATCTCTTTGTTTTTGAGAAAACAATAATTATTCTTTCTTCTGTTGTTCTAAGTGACAAACACCACACTTAGGGAATTTGGTTTATCCATAGATCACAATTCTGTATAACAGTCTCCACATCCACACCACCCTCATCATGACAAATATGTAAACTCTGGCTCAGTTGTCCCTGGTAAAGACTGGGTGAAGGGCTCTCTCTTGATAATTGCCTCATGCCTTTCTTGGGCAGGATTTTTCATTTCCAGGTAGTTACAATGTTCATGCACATTTGAAACTGTGTTCATGCATAGTTGAAACTGTTTCCATGTTTCTATTGAGATGTAGTAAATTTTCATTCTCAAGTGGTTACCATGTTCATGCACGGTTGAAACTATTTCCATGTTTCTACTAAGATGTAGTAAATCAAATAAACATGTACACTCAATTTATAATTTTTCAAAAAAATATTTATTTATCATTGTTTGTGAAGATTGTTGTGCTAAAGGTGGATGAGATATATTTTATGGTTATAGTTCAAAGCTTTTAAATTCTCCAATTAGAAAGATATTCCAAAGAAGAAACTTAACCCTAGCATTTCACCGATTCACATGTGGGTGTATACATGAAGCTCGGTTACACTTTTGTGAGAATAGGGGGCCGAAATTTTTTTTCAACAATAGTTCGGCCGAACATTTTCCAAAGTTCGGCCGAACTCGTGATTCCGTTTAGATTGACGGCACACTGACGGTGCGGGCAAATAGAATTTTTGCTGGATATTGGAAAACTGGCAACAAAAGTTCAGCCGAACTTCTAAAAAAGTTCGGCTGAACTATGAGTTTGGCTGAAATTTTACTTTTAAAATAGTTCGGCCAAACTATTTTCTATAAATAAATTGCCCGCGAAATTTTATGGTTTACTGTTTCATTGTTCATGCAATTTTACTGTGGTTTATCATTTTCGTTTTGTTCGCGCTGTTGCTGCTGCCGCCGTGCTGGTGCTCCTGCCGTCCGCGCTCATCGACTTCGTCGGGTAAGTCTCCATACGCCCGCGAAATAATTTTTGTGCGTTGAAATAAAAAAAGGTGTCTGTATTTTATTAAAAGTCTGTTTATTAAAATGTATGTGTTTTAAATGACTGTATTTTAAATGTGTTTTAAATGTCTATTTTAAATCTTGATACCTTGCAAGGTTCCAGGAAAAAAAACCCTGTCATATCAAATTTCCAATGGCCTTCCTAAAACCTTGTGAAACATCAAGGTTCCACCTGCATTTATGCTAAGTCTGTCTGGTGCTTGTAATTTTCCTTTCCTCTAGACATGGGAGACTGCATTCAATGTCACAATGTATCGGTCAATTGAATCATTTGAGAATAAGGGATATTCACAAGAGTTTTGAAAGAACTTCCCATAATTTTTGTATATATTTTGATGAATTGTGAACCTCCTCAATTAGAAACTGAGATGTTTGAACTTATACAAATAAAAATGAGATTCCTCGCAAGATTTCCGACGAGGTGTTCATTATGAAAGTAGCTTCCTAATGGTCTAACCCTCTTGAGAAATGAATACTTCTGTAGAACTAAATAATCAGGTGGCACCTTTATTATATGATCCATTCATTTGCAAGACTTGCTTTTCATCTGACATCCTTGTGAAAAAATCCTCGCAGTGAGAGCTCTACCACAAGTACGGCAGAAGTTTCAAAATCCCAGCCCCTATTCCCAACAGGAATTTTCACAGCAATATCCCTCAGATGACAGAACGCTCAAAAGATTCTTGTAGTATAGTGGTTCCCTCATCCACCGTGAAGAAAGTTGCCCTCCATTATAAACTAAACATTATAATCCATTCAAATATGCATAGGGATATAGAAACATTTCTTGGCAGGTCAGAAGTACCAGTAACACTTCTGAACAGTATCATCAAGTCAGTTGGAATAACAGACCATTCCCTAGTGGAACCGACTTTTTAATAATCCTTGTGATTATATAAGAAACATCAGGCTTGCTTGCAGGTTAATACAGGCTCGATTGAGTACTAAAGAAAACACAGACAACATCTTTTGTTGGAAATATTTGCCTCCCTTCTTGACTGGAATGTTGGAAACCTGCTCTATCTTGAAACCCCTTCTTGGAGTCTCTCTCTAGCTAGAACTGCACCTACACTTTGCAACTAGCCAAAAAACAGATTTGAAATATTTGACTAATTTTTTATATAATTGAAATTCAAAAACAGATGATTTTCTCCAATTTTTAATTGTTTAAAATATTATTGTTTGAGCAACTCTTTCTCTGGGATACAAGGAGGCTGAAAGATTTTTTTTGTATATTTGAAGCTCTCCATTTTTATATAAAAAGATTTTTTTCTTGTATATTTTTATGCTCTTTTCCATATAGTAATGTCATAGTGTATGAAGTTTTAAATTGTTTTTATTATTTTTATTATATGTTGGATGTGATTTTGATTGAAAATTCTTCTTTTTTATTTATTAATTAAAAAAAATTATTAGAAAAATTATTGCTTTAAGCCTTGGAATTTACAATCAAAATTAGAAAATGTATTTATATCTAAATTATTTATGAAAAGTTTAATATTGTTTGATTTTCTCTACCATGTCCTTTTTACATATATCTAGAATAATATTATTTGTAGTTTTCGGTTTTTTTGTAACATTTTACTACCATAATCAAAATCTGTAGAAATAATAATCTAACATTATAATATCTTGAAATGGAGCTAGCCAACTCAAATATAGTATTGCAAATCCTTGGCTAAGTTAGATGAGGAGGCAATGTATTACTTAGTATTGTATCCATATTGGGGTTGCAAGTTCTATGGGTTCAAAAGAACACTTGCAAACAATTTTTTTTCCATATGACCTCTCTTTTTCATAGATAAATTTCATTCTTTTAGCCATTATGGATTTGAGAAAAATACATCCTGATAGGCAAATAAAAAGCCTTAACAATGAATTAAACATGAACAACTATTAAATATGGGTAGCCAAGTAGCATCAAAACAAACAACTAAATCACCAAGGCTAGTAGTGATAAATAATAAACATTCTAGGATACTTAAAAATTCCATGTAAATAATTTTTTTTACCTAAAATCACTAGATGGTGAGGCCCACAACAACAACTGCAAAAGCAATGCAATATAACCAATCAAACTACACCAACAAAACATATGGTCTTGAATGAGGTTTTGGATTCTTTAGATATAAATGTACACAGTGGCAATGTATCTTATATAAAACTTTAATCCATGTGCTTAACCTTAACATTGACACAAATGGAATACAATTTTACTCATTTCTTTATGATCTAGAAAAATATTCGGATGAGTATTGCCCACATATCCGAAGTCAAAATGGATAGATTAAAAAGGGATGCTCCGGTCATCTATAAAAGATAAATTAAAGAAGCATGACAGACATATTAGTAATGCAAATTAGATATGCGTACCAATTATGTTCATATAACACAACAAATAGATGATTCAATACAAATGTCACATAGAAGTCATATTTATCTCATGGGCCTTCAACTTAAATTATATATCTAGCATTACATTAAGCTATAGGGGATAAATCAAAGAAGCATTTGAATGTAAATTAAACATGTGTAATAATTATGTCCTTTAGTTCAATAAATAGATAATAATTTGCAAATGCCATATCTAAGCTTTCAATTTAAACTTGTATCTAATGTTAAATTATATAAAAGAATAACAGTAATTCAAACTTCAAAATAATATTTAGAGTTAGTATAAAATGTGACATAATTTTCCTGCGTGGAAAAACATAGTTATTGAGAGTTCAAAACTCATGCATTTGAATAGAAAGTGGGTATACGAATGAGCAAGTAGATTTTTTCTAGAAATGAGGAAGTGAAGGTTGATAGAGAGCCACACAAAATTCCAAATTCATACCTCAACAAAATTGTTAGATCCTTTTAAAGAAAACATATTTAATCAACTTTCATTGAAATATATGATAAACTCAACCCAATTTTATGAAAAGTAGTATACCATTTTTTACATAATTTCACATAATACAAATAGATAAATTTTAATTAAGTATTGTTATAAAGATTTAACTACCCATCAAGAGATGGCCAAGTGATTGAGATAGGGCATCATCACAATAAAATACCAAGTACAAATTGTAGTAATCCTAGAATCATGCTTTACATGAGGTAAAATTGGGGAACTCATGACTTGTACTATAGATAAAAAAACATTTACCCTTACCAAAAAATATATGATAAAAATTGCCAAACTACATAAGCTTAAGCTTAAGGGTATATAATCCTTCTTGCCTTCCATATAGATAATGAAAATGATTGTTCCAAGTCTCATGTTGCTTCTCATGTTATTTTATAAACCTTGATTGGAAAAAAAATAGGAGGGCAGAAATGTAAGAAATATAAAACATAATGAAACACAACGTAAGAAATAGAGAACATAATGAAACACACATATAAATATCTCTATACAATCAACACAATTATTTTCCTAGGAAATCCTTATATGGGAGACAAGCAACCCTAAAAAGTAATGATGCTCTGGACTCCTTTTTCCCTAGGAAATCCTTATGGGAGAAAAACAACACTAAAATGTAAACATGCTCTACTCTCTCTTTTCTGGTATGGAAAATATGTGAGTACAAAGAAAGAGGTAATCTCTCTAGAGTTAGCTTTAAGACTTTTAGCGTGTAAGGTTGCTATAAAAACTTAACTTCATACATTTTTCTCTCTAACTTCACACTCCTAGTTGTATTTTCAACTATGGAACAAAATACAACAACACAAAATGGAACTCTTATTCCTCCTAGTGGCCAAGTATTTAACCTAGCGTGATAGCCAACTAGGTGTAAGATTTGACTCTGTCAACCATTAACGAGGTTTGTGATTTTAGACCTTTTAGAGCCTTGTTAAAATTCCACATGTAGCTAGCTTGCTATGCATGAGTAATGGGGCTAAGATGTCATTCTCTCGTACCATGGTGGTCAACATGATAGGTCAACTTACTAAAGGCATAAATTTTGAATGAACTTCGTTTGATGTTTTTCTTGCACCATTGGATATGTCTTTAAGTGTAGAATAATGGTCAAGATTTTGGCACAAGGGATAATCGTTTGACCCACAGAAATGTCATTTAATGCCTCAAAATGACTCCAAAAGGTTTTAGACCCCAATTCTCCACCCACCATTAAAATGACCCTACAAGTTGATTCTTTAAGTTTTTTCACTCTATAAGCATCAAAATATATGACAAATAATATAATTATCCAATCTAGATCATTATTTAATAATTTGTTAAAATTATGAGTAAGATATACATCGTGGAATTTAAATAAATAGCATTAATTCATTGAACACCCTTGTACATTCCTTGTTGATACTTTGAAAGTAATACGTTTTGAAAAATAATTTGTTTATGGATTCTATTTTCCACATTCTCTCAACCATATCAAAAAAATTCTTATAATATTTGAAACCTAAGGTCTTTCCCATACCAAAGTATGTTCTTTTAAAACATGTTTTCTTGGTGATATGGGTGATTTAGAAATGATTGGGAGAGCGAAATTCCTTGAATTTAATATAAACCTTGATTGGAAAGAAAAATAGGAGGGCAGAAATGTAAGAAATATAAAACATAATGAAACACAACGTAAGAAATAGAGAACATAATGAAACACACACATAAATATCTCTAGACAATCAACACAATTATTTTCCTAGGAAATCCTTCTATGGGAGACAAGCAACCCTAAAAAGTAATGATGCTCTAGACTCCTTTTTCCCTAGGAAATCCTTATGGGAGAAAAACAACACTAAAATGTAAACATGCTCTACTCTCTCTTTTCTGGTATGGAAAATATGTGAGTACAAAGAAAGAGGTAATCTCTCTAGAGTTATCTTTAAGACTTTTAGCGTGTAAGGTTGCTATAAAAACTTAACTTCATACATTTTTCTCTCTAACTTCACACTCCTAGTTGTATTTTCAACTATGGAACAAAATACAGTAACACAAAATGGAACTCTTATTCCTCCTAGTGGCCAAGTATTTAACCTAGTGTGATAGCCAACTAGGTGTAAGATTTGACTCTGTCAACCATTAACGAGGTTTGTGATTTTAGACCTTTTAGAGTCTTGTTAAAATTCCACATGTAGCTAGCTTTCCATGCATGAGTAATGGGGCTAAAATGTCATTCTCTCGTACCATGGTGGTCAACATGATAGGTCAACTTACTAAAGGCATAAATTTTGAATGAACTTCATTTGATGTTTTTCTTGCACCATTGGATATGTATTTAAGTGTAGAATAATGGTCAAGATTTCGGCACAAGGGATAATCGTTTGACCCCCAGAAATGTCATTTAATGCCTCAAAATGACTCCAAAAGGTTTTAGACCCCAATTCTCCACCCACCATTAAAATGACCCTACAAGTTGATTCTTTAAGTTTTTTCACTCTATAAGCATCAAAATATATGACAAATAATATAATTATCCAATCTAGATCATTAGTTAATAATTTGTTAAAATTATGAGTAAGATATACATCATGGAATTTAAATAAATAGCGTTAATTCATTGAACACCCTTGTACATGTTCCTTGTTGATACTTTTAAAGTAATACTTTTTGAAAAATAATTTGTTTATGGATTCTATTTTCCACATTCTCTAAACCATATCAAAAACCTTCTTATAATATTTGAAATCGAAGGTCTTTCCCATACCAAAGTATGTTCTTTTAAAACATGTTTTCTTGGTGATATGGGTGATTTAGAAATCATTGGGAGAGCGAAATTCCTTGAATTTAATATAAACCTTGATTGGAAAGAAAAATAGGAGGGCATAAATGTAAGAAATATAAAACATAATGAAACACAATGTAAGAAATAGAGAACATAATGAAACACACACATAAATATCTCTAGACAATCAACACAATTATTTTCCTAGGAAATCCTTATATGGGAGACAAGCAACCCTTTCAAAAATTAATGATGCTCTAGACTCCTTTTCTCAGTAGGAAATCCTTATGGGGAGAAAAACAACACTAAAATGTAAACATGGTCTACTCTCTCTTTTGGTATGTAAAATATGTGAGTACAAAGAAAGAGAGTAATCCCTCTAGAGTTAGCTTAAGACTTTTAACGTGTAGGTTGCTACCAAAAACTTAACTTCATACATTTTTCTCTCTAACTTCACACTCCTAGTTGTATTTTCAGCTATGGAACAAAATACAACACAAAATGGAACTCTTATTCCTCCTAGTGGCCAAGTATTTAACCTAGTGTGATATCCAACTAGGTGTAAGCTTTGACTTTGTCAACCATTAATGAGGTTTGTGATTTTATACCTTTTAGAGTCTTGTTAAAATTCCACATGTAGCTAGCTTTCCATGCATGAGTAATGGGGCTAAGATGTCATTCTCTCGTACCATGGTGGTCAACATGATAGGTAAACTTACTAAAGGCATAAATTTTGAATGAACTTCGTTTGATGTTTTTCTTGCACCATTGGATATGTCTTTAATTTTAGAATAATGGTCAAGATTTCGGCACAAGGGATAGTCGTTTGACCCCCAGAAATGTCATTTAATGCCTCAAAATGACTCCAGAAGGTTTTAGACCCCAATTCTCCACCCACCATTAAAATGACCCTCTGGTGATTCTTTAAGTTTTCACTCTATAAGCATAAAAATATATGACAAATAATATAATTATCCAATCTAGATCATTATTTAATAATTTTTTAAAATTATGAGTAAGATATACATCATGGAATTTAAATAAATAGCATTAATTCATTGAACACCCTTGTACAAGTTCCTTGTTGATACTTTGAAAGTAATACTTTTGAAAAATAATTTGTTTATGGATTCTATTTTCCACATTCTCTCAACCATATCAAAAACCTTCTTATAATATTTGAAATCGAAGGTCTTTCCCATACCAAAGTATGTTCTTTTAAAACATGTTTTCTTGGTGATATGGGTGATTTAGAAATGATTGGGAGAGCGAAATTCCTTGAATTTAATATAAACCTTGATTGGAAAGAAAAATAGGAGGGCAGAAATGTAAGAAATATAAAACATAATGAAACACAACGTAAGAAATAGAGAACATAATGAAACACACACATACATATCTCTAGCCAATCAACACAATTATTTTCCTAGGAAATCCTTATGGGAGACAAGCAACCCTAAAAAGTAATGATGCTCTAGACTCCTTTTTCCCTAGGAAATCCTTATGGGAGAAAAACAACGCTAAAATGTAAACATGCTCTACTCTCTCTTTTCTGGTATGGAAAATATGTCAGTACAAAGAAAGAGGTAATCTCTCTAGAGTTAGCTAAGACTTTTAGCGTATAAGGTTGCCATAAAAACTTAACTTCATATATTTTTCTCTCTAACTTCACACTCCTAGTTGTATTTTCAACTATGGAACAAAATACAATAACACAAAATGGAACTCTTATTCCTCCTAGTGGCCAAGTATTTAACATAGCATGATAGCCAATTAGGTGTAAGATTTGACTATGTCAACCATTAACGAGGTTTGTGATTTTAGACCTTTTAGAGTCTTGTTAAAATTCCACATGTAGCTAGCTTGCCATGCATGAGTAATGGGGCTAAAATGTCATTCTCTCGTACCATGACCTAGTCAACATGATAGGTCAACTTACTAAAGGCATAAATTTTGAATGAACTTCATTTGATGTTTTTCTTGCACCATTGGATATGTCTTTAAGTGTAGAATAATGGTCAAGATTTCGGCACAAGGGATAATCGTTTGACCCCCAGAAATGTCATTTAATGCCTCAAAATGACTCCAAAAGGTTTTAGACCCCAATTCTCCACTCACCATTAAAATGACCCTACAAGTTGATTCTTTAAGTTTTTTCACTCTATAAGCATCATTTGAATATATGAAAAATAATATAATTATCCAATCTAGATCATTATTTAATAATTTGTTAAAATTATGAGTAAGATATACATCATGGAATTTAAATAAATAGCGTTAATTCATTGAACACCCTTGTACATGTTCCTTGTTGATACTTTGAAAGTAATACTTTTGAAAAATAATTTGTTTATGGATTCTATTTTCCACATTATCTCAACCATATCAAAAACCTTCTTATAATATTTGAAATTGAAGGTCTTTCCCATACCAAAGTATGTTCTTTTAAAACATGTTTTCTTGGTGATATGGGTGATTTAGAAATGATTGGGAGAGCGAAATTCCTTGAATTTAATATAAACCTTGATTGGAAAGAAAAATAGGAGCGAAATATGAGAAATATAAAACATAATGGCTCTGATGTAAGAAATAGAGAACATAATGAAACACACACATAAATATCTCTAGACAATCAACACAATTATTTTCCTAGGAAATCCTTATATGGGAGACAAGCAACCCTAAAAATTAATGATGCTCTAGACTCCTTTTTCCGTAGGAAATCCTTATGGGAGAAAAACAACACTAAAATGTAAACATGCTCTACTCTCTCTTTTCTGGTATGGAAAATATGTGAGTACAAAGAAAGAGGTAATCCCTCTAGAGTTAGCTTAAGACTTTTAACGTGTAAGGTTGCTATAAAAACTTAACTTCATACATTTTTCTCTCTAACTTCACACTCCTAGTTGTATTTTCAACTATGGAACAAAATACAATAACACAAAATGGAACTCTTATTCCTCCTAGTGGCCAAGTATTTAACATAGCGTGATAGCCAACTAGGTGTAAGGTTTGACTCTGTCAACCATTAACGAGGTTCGTGATTTTAGAACTTTTAGAGTCTTGTTAAAATTCCACATGTAGCTAGCTTTCCATGCATGAGTAATGGGGCTAAAATGTCATTCTCTCGTACCATGGTGGTCAACATGATAGGTCAACTTACTAAAGGCATAAATTTTGAATGAACTTTGTTTGATGTTTCTCTTGCACCATTGGATATGTCTTTAAGTGTAGAATAATGGTCAAGATTTCGGCACAAGGGATAATCGTTTGACCCCCAGAAATGTCATTTAATGCCTCAAAATGACTCCAAAAGGTTTTAGACCCCAATTCTCCACCCACCATTAAAAATGACCCTACAAGTTGATTCTTTAAGTTTTCACTCTATAAGCATCAAAATATATGACAAATAATATAATTATCCAATCTAGATCATTATTTAATAATTTGCTAAAATTATGAGTAGATATACATCATGGAATTTAAATAAATAGCGTTATTTCATTGAACACCCTTGTACATGTTCCTTGTTGATACTTTGAAAGTAATACTTTTTGAAAAATAATTTGTTTATGGATTCTATTTTCCACATTCTCTCAACCATATCAAAACCTTCTTATAATATAAGTAATCGAAGGTCTTTCATACCGAAGTATATTCTTTTTAAAAACATGTTTTTTCTTGGTGATATGGGTGATTTAGAAATGATTGGGAGAGTGAAATTCCTTGAATTTAATATAAACCTTGATTGGAAAGAAAAATAGGAGGGCAGAAATGTAAGAAATATAAAACATAATGAAACACAACGTAACAAATAGAGAACATAATGAAACACACACATAAATATCTCTAGACAATCAACACAATTATTTTCCTAGGAAATCCTTATATGGGAGACAAGCAACCCTAAAAAGTAATGATTCTCTAGACTCCTTTTTCCCTAGGAAATCCTTATGGGAGAAAAACAACACTAAAATGTAAACATGCTCTACTCTCTCTTTTCTGGTATGGAAAATATGTGAGTACAAAGAAAGAGGTAATCTCTCTAGAGTTAGCTAAGACTTTTAGCGTGTAAGGTTGCTATAAAAAATTAACTTCATACATTTTTCTCTCTAACTTCACACTCCTAGTTGTATTTTCAACTATGGAACAAAATACAATAACACAAAATGGAACTCTTATTCCTCCTAGTGGCCAGGTATTTAACCTAGTGTGATAGCCAACTAGGTGTAAGATTTGACTCTGTCAACCATTAATGAGGTTTGTGATTTTAGACCTTTTAGAGTCTTGTTAAAATTGCACATGTAGCTAGCTTGCCATGCATGAGTAATAGGGCTAAGATGTCATTCTCTCGTACCATGGTGGTCAACATGATAGGTCAACTTACTAAAGGCATAAATTTTGAATGAACTTTGTTTGATGTTTTTCTTGCACCATTGGATATGTCTTTAAGTGTAGAATAATGGTCAAGATTTCGGCACAAGGGATAATCGTTTGACCCCCAGAAATGTCATTTAATGCCTCAAAATGACTCCAAAAGGTTTTAGACCCCAATTCTCCACCCACCATTAAAATGACCCTACAAGTTGATTCTTTCAGTTTTTTCACTCTATAGGCATCAAAATATATGACAAATAATATAATTATCCAATCTAGATCATTATTTAATAATTTGTTAAAATTATGAGTAAGATATACATCATGGAATTTAAATAAATAGCGTTATTTCATTGAACATCCTTGTACATGTTCCTTGTTGATACTTTGAAAGTAATACTTTTTGAAAAATAATTTGTTTATGGATTCTATTTTCCACATTCTCTCAACCATATCAAAAACCTTCTTATAATATTTGAAATCGAAGGTCTTTCCCATACCAAAGTATGTTCTTTTAAAACATGTTTTCTTGGTGACATGGGTGATTTAGAAATGATTGGGAGAGCGAAATTCCTTGAATTTAATATGAACCTTGATTGGAAAGAAAAATAGGAGGGCAGAAATGTAAGAAATATAAAACATAATGAAACACAACGTAAGAAATAGAGAACATAATGAAACACACACATACATATCTCTAGACAATCAACACAATTATTTTCCTAGGAAATCATTATGGGAGACAAGCAACCCTAAAAAGTAATGATGCTCTAGACTCCTTTTTCCCTAGGAAATCCTTATGGGAGAAAAACAACACTAAAATGTAAACATGCTCTACTCTCTCTTTTCTTGTATGGAAAATATGTGAGTACAAAGAAAGAGGTAATCTCTCTAGAGTTAGCTTTAAGACTTTTAGCGTGTAAGGTTGCTATAAAAACTTAACTTCATACACTTTTCTCTCTAACTTCACACTCCTAGTTGTATTTTCAACTATGGAAAAAAATACAATAACACAAAATGGAACTCTTATTCCTCCTAGTGGCCAAGTATTTAACCTAGTGTGATAGCCAACTAGGTGTAAGATTTGACTCTGTCAACCATTAACGAGGTTTGTGATTTTAGACCTTTTAGAGTCTTGTTAAAATTCCACATGTAGCTAGCTTGCCATGCATGAGTAATGGGGCCAAGATGCCATTCTCTCGTACCATGGTGGTCAACATGATAGGTCAACTTACTAAAGGCATAAATTTTGAATGAACTTTGTTTGATGTTTTTCTTGCACCATTGGATATGTCTTTAAGTGTAGAATAATGGTCAAGATTTTAGCACAAGGGATAATCGTTTGACCCCCAGAAATGTCATTTATGTTGGGAAAAATACTGAGGGGGGGGGGGTGAATCAATATTTAGGACTTTATCAAACTTTTTACTTTTTCACTCTCTAAAACCAATACGCTACTTTTCTGAACCAAAATAGCATATACACGTGGATATCCTTCATAAAACTCGCGTATACATAGAGATCTAATTATGCCATTAATTCTTCACTTATATCATTCCATCATTCATTCATTAGATGTTCAATAAACAGTAAATATGTGCAGTAACAATAGAATGAACCATCACACATAAGCATCACACATGAACACCAGGATTTTAGGTGGAAACCCAAGTCGGGAGAAAACCACCGCTGCAGTTGCTCAGCCTTCAATATTTTATTATAGAGAAAACATCTTACAACATATGTGCTGGCGCAGACTCCTACCAGCACGCAAGCACCCACCTGCGCTCGTTTACTAGCCTCTCCTGGAAGGGAGCTACGACCCCTTGCTCTCGTTTACCAGCCTCACCTGGAAGGGAGCTATGACCCCATGATCTCGTTTACCAGCCTCACCTGGAAGGAAGCTACGACCCCCTGACTGAAGGCTACAACCCTCAGCACCTCTATGGACCACGTTTCATCAATTTTCACACTGGATCCAACCCACACAATTAAGCTCAAGGAACATTCATCAAACCAACCACTTGCTCTATAGCAGCATAATCAATCTTTGAACAATTCAGATCATCACGGACAGATAGCAGTAACAGATCAGAAACAGATATCAGCAAGACAGCAGAACAGATCAGACATCTCACAACTTCAGAAAACCCTAGTTTGCATATGCGCTTTCCTTTTTCTGATATCGCGTATATACGCGCCTTCATGCATATAAACCTGCATATACCTCTGCACAAACTTCAGAACTGATTTTACTACCCATACGCACTTTCACTTCATACAACCCGCGTATATACGCGCTTCCTCTGCGACGAACTAGCGTATGGTTCTTCAGACATTTAGGTCATTGCAATTCTTTAGAACAGATACATCACATAGATTTTACCCTTTACTTCAGACAGATGTTCGCCTCATCTCAGATCTAATCATTCCATAAACAGATCTAGCAAGTATAAATATAATTCAGATCTAGATACCCTTCTTCATAATTTTCTTCATTGGTGCATCATGCATTCAGATCTATCATTCAACTGTAACCCTTTCCATTCAGATATACTTCAGAAGTATTCATTCAAGCTCAGACATCTTGCACCCACACTCATGATTTGCACAATGAATTTCTTCTCTTTATATAGGTTTACCCTTTTTCAATACCATGAGCCAAAACCACATTACTTCCGATGGTATTCCTAGACGGGGTCACATAGACGAATCATTACTCAATACAATGGGTCAATACCATGGTGGTTACCCCTCGTTTTGCACTTTATGAGCGCTTTTTGCCCATACGCGACTTGGCACGTTGTTTCCCGCGTGCATACGGGTGAAATCGCGAAGTTGGGAAACACTTTTTGGCGGACGACTAGAATTTGAGAGAAATTTTTAATTTCTCGTCTGAGAAAATAGTCAACTCTATTTCTCGACCGAGAGTTTTAAAAACTCTCGTCCGAGAGTTTTATTGGGTTTAACCGGAGTTAAAAATCTCTCGAACGAGAGTTATGCATTTTCTCGTCCGAGAGTTTTATTGACGGAAACTCTCGGGAAGAATTTCATACGAGAGTTTAAAAAACTCTCGGCCGAGAGTTTAGAAAACTCTCGTATGAGAGTTTTGAAAACTCTCGTATGAGAGTTTTGAAAACTCTCGTATGAGAGTTTTGAAAACTCTCATCCTAGAGTTTATTCAACTCTCATTCGAGAGTTTTATTCCTATAATAAAACACAACAATTAATTATTAAGTTTTTAGAATTGGTACTTTATATAATTTAAATAGTACTTTATTAAAATTAAAAAATGATAAAAAATAATAAAATTATAATTTTATTTTAAATTATTTTTTTTATTATTAATGATAAAAAATACATGAAGATTTAATTAAATAAAATTTGTTACAATATTTTGTAATATCAATGTTATATAAAAAACTAAAAATATTTTATATAAAACTAATTGATATATTAATATAAATAAAATAAAATTCTAAAACATAAATCAAAATAAAAACAACTATATATAATTTATATAATATTTTTTTGAAATTAATGAATAAATTTAAATTTAAAAAACAATTGACTAAATGCAATGAGGTGATAAAGGAGACAATGCATAGCACCTTAATATTGTTATAAATTCTTGGAAATCTCGAGCAATTTTTGAAGTGAGATGAGCTTCTTGGAATGGGTCACTTTATCTTCCACTTCAGTTTCACACGATTAACTTGAAAGGAAGTCTATTTTCCTAGGTATGGATGTAAGGGAATGAACAATATTTTTTGAACATTGAGTGAGATGCCCTTCTTGGAATGGGTCCTCCTATATTCCACTTTAGTTTCACAAGATTAAATTGAAATGAAGTTTATTTTCCTAGGTATGGACGTAAGGGGATAAAGAATATTATCCGAAAAGGAAATGAATGTTAAGTGTGACATTCCAAGCAGAAGTGTATGGCATTGGAGAATTATGTTATTGCAGAAAACTAAACCTTGACCCCTTAACCCTTGACCCCTTAAACCCTAATTCCTAACCCCCAACCCCTAAACCCTTAACCCCCTAAACCTTAAACCTCTAAACCCTTAACCCCTAACCCATTTACCCCCACTAAACCTCTAAATCCCTAACCCATTTACCCCCACTAAACCTCTAAATCCCTAACCCATTTAACCCCTAAACCCTTAACCCGTACCCCTAACACGTTAACCCCTAACCCATTTAAGCACCTAAACCCCAAACCCCCTAACTCCTAACCCCTGAAATCCTTAACTGCTAAATCCCCTAACCCCCTAAACCTCTAAACCAATCCTAACCCATTTAACCCCTAAACCTCAAAACCCCTAACCCCTTAAACCCTAATTCCCAACCCCTAACCAATTCAACACCCTAAACCCCTAAAAACCTAACCCATTTAAGTCTTTATTCCATTTAACCCCCAAAACCCTAACCCCTAACCCCTAAAATCCTTCACTGCTAAATCCCCTAACCCCCTAAACCTCTAAACCTATAACCCATTTAACCCCCTAAACCCTAAACCTCTAAACCGTTAACCCTTAACCCCTTAAACCCTAATTCCCAACCCCTAAATAATTCAACACCCTAAACCCCTAAAAACCTAACCCATTTAACCCCATTAACCCCTAACTTCTAACCCCTAAAATTCTTAACTGCTAAATCCCCTAACCCCCTAAACCTCTAAACCAACGATAACCCATTTAACCCCCTAAACCCTAAACCTGTAACCCCTTAAACCCTAATTCCCAACCCATAACCCATTCAACGTCTTAAACCCCTAAACCTCTTACCCATTAACCCTTGACCCCTTAAACACTAATTCCTAACCCCTAACCCATTTAACCCCCTAAACCCTAAACCTTTAAACCCTTAACCCCTAACCCATTTACCCCCACTAAACCTCTAAACCCCTAACCCATTTAACCCCTAAACGCTAAACCTCTAAACCCTAACCCATTTAACCCCTAAACGCTAAACCTCTAAACCCTTAACCCCTACCCCTAACCCATTTAAGCCCTGAAACCCCAAAAACCCTAACCCCTTAAACCCTAATTCCCAACCCCTAACCCTTGACCCCTTAAACCCTAATTCCTAACCCCTAAACCCTTAAACCCTAATTCCTAACCCCTAAACCCTTAAACCCTAATTCCCAACCCCTAACCAATTCAACACCGTAAACCCCTAAAAACCTAACCCATTTAAGTGTGGATTCCATTTAACCCCAAAACCCTAACCCCTAACCCTTAAAATCCTTCACTGCTAAATCCCCTAACCCCCTAAACCTCTAAACCTGTAACCCATTTAACCCCCTAAACCCTAAATCTCTAAACCCTTAACCCCTAAAACCCTAATTCCCAATGCCTAACCAATTAGACACCCTAAACCCCTAAAAACCTAACCCATTTAACCCCATTAACCACTAACTTCTAACCCCTAAAATCCTTAACTGCTAAATCCCCTAATCCCCTAAACCTCTAAACCAACCCTAACCCATTTAAACACCTAAACCCAAAACCTATAGCCCCTTAAACCCTAATTCCCAACCCATAACCCATTCAACCCCTTAAACACCTAAACCTCTAACCCCTTAACCCTTGACCCCTTAAACCCTAATTCCTAACCGGGCTAACCCATTTAACCCCCTAAACCCTAAACCTCTAATCCTTTAACCCCTAACCCATTTACCCCCACTAAACCTCTAAACCCCTAACCTATTTAACCCCTAAACCATAAACCTCTAAACCCTTAACCCATACCTCTAACCGATTTAAGCCCCTAAACCCCAAAACCCCTAACCACTTCAACACCCTAAACCCCTAAAAGCCTAACCCATTTAAGAGTGGCTCCATTTAACCCCTAAAACCCTAACCCCCAACCCCTAAAATCCTTCACTGCTAAATCCCTAACCCCCTAAACCTCTAAACCTGTAACCCATATAACCCCCTAAAACCTAAACCTATAAACCCTTAACCCCTAACCCCTTAAACCTTAATTCCCAACCCATAACTCTTGACACCTTAAACCCTAATTCATAACCCCTAAACCATTAACCCCCTAAACCCTAAACCTTTAAACCCTTAACCCATAACCCATTTACCCCCACTAAACCTCTAAACCCCTAACCCATTTAGCCCCTAAACCCTAAACCTTTAAACCCTTAACCCCTACCCCTAACCCGTTAATGCCTAACCCATTTAAGCACCTAAACCCCAAAACCCCTAACCAATTCAACACCCTAAACCCCTAAAAACCTAACCCATTTAAGTATGGATTTCATTTAACCTCCAAAACCCTAACCCCTAATCCCTAAAATCCCTCACTGCTAAATCCCCTAACCCCCTAAACCTCTAAACCTATAACCCATTTAAGCCCCTAAACCCAAAAACCCCTAACCAATTCAACACCCTAAACCCCTAAAAACCTAACCCATTTAAGTGTGGATTCCATTTAACCCCCAACACCCTAAGCCCTAACCCCTAAAATCCTTCGCTGCTAAATCCTGTAACCCCCTAAACCTCTGAACCTATACCCCATATAACCCCCTAAACCCTAAACTTCTAAACCCTTAACCCCTATCCCCTTAAACAATAATTCCCAACCCATAACCCTTGACCCCTTAAACCCTAATTCCTAAACCCTAAACCTCTAAACCCTTAACCCCAAAACCATTTACCCCTACTAAACCTCTAAACCCCTAACCCATTTAACCCCTAAACCCTAAACCTCTAAACCCTTAACCCCTACCCCTAACCCGTTAACCCTTAACCCATTTAAGCCCCTAAACCCAAAAACCCCTAACCCCTTAAACCCTAATTCCCAACCCATAACCCTTGACCCCTTAAACCCTAATTCCTTACCCCTCAACCCTTAACCCCTAATTCCCAACCCCTAACCAATTCAACACCCTAAACCCCTAAAAACCTAACCCATTTAAGTGTGGATTCAATTTAACCCCCAAAACCCTAACCCCTAACCCCTAAAATCCTTCACTGCTAAATCCCCTAACCCCCTAAACCTCTAAACCTGTAACCCATTTAACTCCCTAAACCCTAAACCTCTAAAACCTTAACCCCTAACCCCTTAAACCCTAATTCCCAACCCCTAACCAATTCAACACCCTAAACCCCTAAAAACCTAACCCATTTAAGTGTGGATTCCATTTAACCCCCAAAACCCTAACCCATAACCCCTAAATCCTTCACTGCTAAATCCCCTAACCCCCTAAAGCTCTAAACCTGTAACCCATTAACCTCTAAACCTGTAACCCCTCGGAAGGATTGTCTGTAAGTTCAGGACCCGGCTATTGAGCCGGCCATCCTTTTCCGTCTCAGAGCGGGTAAAGCCATCCCTCCTTCAATAGAAAAAATTAGCTCTTCCCAGCTGGTTTGCTGCTAGGCGAGGTTGTAACTTACTATTAGCCGAATCAAGCAATGGTGGCTGACCACCATGTCTGCATGCTGTGCTTTTCTAATTCCACGAGCAATATCATGCAATAAAGAGTTTAAGAATGCAGGTAAATTGATAGTGCATTTTTGTTTTAGCACAGCTAACAGCTTAAGATGGTGAGGTCTTACCACGTCTTTTCTACCGTCGCATGTTATGTAAGCCTGCACGATCCTGGCTAATTTTGTCCATGGTTCGCCTAGCGACGCCAGGTGTACTCCTCTCCCTTTGACTATTAGCCTCTGTCCTTCATCTTGAAAGATTTGCATGGCCTCCCGAATTCTGATTTTCTTCTAAGTCCAAACAGTTCCTTGTGCGGGGATGCCAGATACTTCTGCAATTATCTCATCGGTCACCGCTATCTGCCTTCCTCTGACTATGGAGGAACCTTCCTGCAGATTTAACAAGAATTCAGTAGCCACTGCTTCATGGGGTTGCTGCATTCTCATAAAGTATGTAATCCATCCCAGTTTGTCTAATATTCCCCGTGCAGCATCAGAGACAACCAACGTCTGAGGTTCGCTGCGAATTGGACGTCCTCCCATTTCTGTTCTTCGTTAATTGTTCTCAACACATGGTAACCTTAATGGAACAGCACAACACAGTTCGCTAAAATTCGTTATTTTCTGAAAATGCAAGGGTTTTAATTCATAAAAATCTATTGCAGAGATACAGGTGAAGAAATTTTGGGTATCTGATCTGCATGCAGATATTTCCGGCCCCCAAATGAATGAAAGGTCGACCTCGACCATCGATTAAGGTGGCATGTGTGGAACAACAATAGGACGACAGTGAAAAAACAGGCGCAATCATGATAAAGTCAATCAAATTAAGTAATTACTGAAATCGATGCGTAAGATAAATCGGTAATAATGAGGGAATCGCGATGTAATAATTCAAGTATGAGGTGAGGGGACAGCAAAAGATTAATGTAATTGCGCTATTTACCACATTAAAGTAATATGACCAATTAATAATATTTTTCATGTGTGATGGTTCGGGGATAGAACTTAAGGAATTTTATGCATTTCGTTTGATATTCAATAAAAATTATAGGAAAGAGGGTTAAATAACTATTGATTTGTATAAGTATGACTTCAATACTATTAACAGAGCTCTGCTGCCCACAGGTGTCCATAAAAAAAAAATGCTCACAAATTCAAAATACAAACTTAAAACAATCGTTCAAAAAGTGATGTTCCTTTAAAAGGAACAACAAAGATAATCTGCGAAATTGTTGTTCCTTTTAAAAGGAACAGCAAGGAAATGCTCTGCAGACATGTTGTTCCGTTTGAAAGGAACAGCAAAAACACTACGTGAAACTGTTGTTCCATTCGAAAGGAACAGCAAGGAAATGCTCTGCAGACATGCTGTTCCATTTGAAAGGAACGGCAAAAACACTACGCGAAACTGTTGTTCCATTCAAAAGGAACAGCAAGGAAATGCTCTGCAGACATGCTGTTCCATTTGAAAGGAACAACAAAAACACTGCGCGAAACTGCTGTTCCATTCAAAAGGAACAGCGGAAGTGCTGTTCCGTTAGAAAGGAACAGCAACGCGAAAAAACACATAATTTTTATTATTTTTCGTTTTTAAAGAAACTAAATTCAAACGAAATAAAGAAGTATTAACTAAACATCCATACCTAGGAAAATAAACTTCATTTCAATTTAATCTTGTGAAACTAAAGTGGAATATAGGAGGACCCATTCTAAGAAGGGCATCTCACTCAATGTTCAAATAATATTGTTCATTCCCTTACATCCATACCTAGGAAAATAGACTTCCTTTCAAGTTAATTGTGTGAAACTGAAGTGGAAGATAAAGTGACCCATTCCAAGAAGCTCATCTCACTTCAAAATTTCTCGAGATTTCCAAGAATTTATAACGATATTAAGGTGCTATGCATTGTCTCCTTTATCACCTCATTGCATTTAGTCAATTGTTTTTTAAATTTAAATTTATTCATTAATTTCAAAAAAAGTATTATATAAATTATATATAGTTGTTTTTATTTTGATTTATGTTTTAGAATTTTATTTTATTTATATTAATATATCAATTAGTTTAATATAAAATATTTTTATTTTTTTATAGAACATTGATATTACAAAATATTGTAACAAATTTTATTTAATTAAATATTCATGTATTTTTTTTATCATTAATAATAATAAAATAATTTAAAATAAAATTATAATTTTATTTTTTTATCATTTTTTTATTTTAATAAAGTACTATTTAAATTATATAAAGTACCAATTCTAAAAACTTAATAATTGTTGTGTTTTATTAGAGGAATAAAACTCGAGTTGAAAAAACTCTAGGATGAAACTTGACTCTTGAGCTGAAAAACTCTAGTCAAGGATTTTAAAACTCTCACGAGAGTTTTTAAAACTTCTGATACGAGAGCTTTCAAACCTTGCGCCTAGAGCTTTCACGAGCCCTCACGAGAGCCAGCCTGGCAAACTTCGGGCGCAAACTTCCGCCGTCCGAGAGTTTTTTAAACTTTCAAATGAGAGCTCAACAAAAGTGAAATGTAACTTTAGGCGGGTTAAACTCTCGGTCGAGAGTTTTATAAATTTCTCGTCCGAGACATTATCTCGGCCGAGAGTTTCTGGTCAACGAAAAACACAGAAAATTCTGCAGTTTTCAGGAACCTGCAACTTTGGAGGGGCATAACACCTACAAAAACAAAATGTTATATGTCAGACAAAGTACCATTAGATTCATCTCTGAATCTAGTTTCTGATGATATGAGATTTGTGGAGTTTCATTAAAAAATTCATTTTTTTATTAATTTTTTACTAAACTGTGTCACTATGGAATTTCATTTTTCGAAAAATTGCACTGAATGAAAATTCAATAACTTTCTAATGAGGACACCAAAAAATTCAAAAAAATCATGCTGCACTTCCTCTCCCTGTCTACTTCAAAAGGGTACTCTCATTTTTCTTATTGACGGTCACATTGAAAAGAAAATCAAAGGATTATAAAATGTACTGAAACATCACTGTTTTTTTTCTTCATCCATTTCAAAAAATAATAAAAAATAGTGATTTAATCCGAAAATTACCGAAAAATAGTCTGTGCACTAGTGCAATATATGTAGATTATGATGCTATGGTTTTTTTCCAAAAAATGAATAACCCTCCCTAAAAAAAGTAAAGGATTATAAAGTGACTATTTATGTTTGCCTGAAAATTTCAAGTATATGCACTTAGTAAACAAGAAATTTACCCCTCTATATGTCAATATTTTTATAAAAAAAAATATGGGTATGGAGGTAAGACAATTCTCTACAATTCTTGTTTTTATGTCAAAGCATAATTTGCAATAAAAATATGAGTTTAGTGGAGTTGAAGTTGAAAAACATAGAAAATTACAATTTTCAACGTCAAAAAAGGGCAAAAAGTGTTTCCCAATTTCACATTTTCACCCATACACGAATTATCCTAGACAAATCTGCGTATTCCTTGAGACATACTCTTTTCATCATAGATCTAGCACATACTACAATTCTTTCTTCATTCCCTTCTGTACTCACTGTAGATACATCAGATTTACATCATTTAACAGGTTCATCAAGACATATTCCATCAAGGAAAACTTCATCAAGTAGGTTGTCATTCAAGGGAAACACTCTATCAAGTGGGTTGCCATCAAGGACAACACTCTGCATCATATTGCCAACAATTTAATGCCTCAAAATGACCCCAAAAGGTTTTAGACCCCAATTCTCCACCCACCATTAAAATGACCCTACAAGTTGATTCTTTAAGTTTTTTCACTCTATAAGCATCAAAATATATGACAAATAATATAATTATCCAATCTAGATCATTATTTAATAATTTGTTAAAATTATGAGCAAGATATACATCATGGAATTTAAATAAATAGCGTTAATTCATTGAACACCCTTGTACATTCCTTGTTGATACTTTGAAAGTAATATGTTTTGAAAAATAATTTGTTTATGGATTCTATTTTCCACATTCTCTCAACCATATCAAAAACCTTCTTATAATATTTGAAACCTACGGTCTTTCCCATGCCAAAGTATGTTCTTTTAAAACATGTTTTCTTAGTGACATGGGTGATTTAGAAATGATTCTAGAGAGAAATTCCTTTGAATTAATATAAACCTTGGTTGGAAAGAAAAATAGGAGGGCGGAACTGTAAGAAATATAAAACATAATGAAACACAATGTAAGAAATAGAGAACATATGGAAACACACACATACATATTTAGACAATCAACACAATTATTTTTCTAGGAAATCCTTATGGGAGACAAGCAACCCTAAAAAGTAATGATGCTCTACTCCTTTTTCCCTAGGAAATCCTTATGGGAGTAAAACAACACTAAAATGTAAACATGCTCTACTCTCTCTTTTCTAGTATGGAAAATATGTGAGTACAAAGAAAGAGGTAATCTCTCTAGAGTTAGCTTTAAGACTTTTAGTGTGTAAGGTTGCTATAAACACTTAACTTCATACATTTTTCTCTCTAACTTCACACTCCTAGTTGTATTTTCAACGATGGAACAAAATACAATAACACAAAATGGAACTCTTATTCCTCCTAGTGGCCAAGTATTTAACCTAGTGTGATAGCCAAATAGGTGTAAGATTTGACTCTGTCAACCATTAACGAGGTTTGTGATTTTAGACCTTTTAGAGTCTTGTTAAAATTCGACATGTAGCTAGCTTGACATGCATGAGTAATGGGGCTAAGATTTCATTCTCTCGTACCATGGTGGTCAACATGATAGGTCAACTTACTAAAGGCATAAATTTTGAATGAAATTCGTTTCATGTTTTTCTTGCACCATTGGATATGTCTTTAAGTGTAGAATAATGGTCAACATTTCGGCACAAGGGATAATCGCTTGACCCCCAAAAATGTCATTTAATGCCTCAAAATGACTCCAAAAGGTTTTAGACCCCAATTCTCCACCCACCATTAAAATGACCCTACAAGTTGATTCTTTAAGTTTTTTCACTCTGTAAGAATCAAAATATATGACAAATAATATAATTATCCAATCTAGATCATTATTTAATAATTTGTTAAAATTATGAGTAAGATATACATCATGGAATTTAAATAAATAGCATTATTTCATTGAACACCCTTGTACATGTTCCTTATTGATACTTTGAAAGTAATACTTTTTGAAAAATAATTTGTTTATGGATTCTATTTTCCACATTCTCTCAACCATATCAAAAACCTTCTTATAATATTTGAAATCGAAGGTCTTTTCCATACCAAAGTATGTTCTTTTAAAACATGTTTTCTTGGTGATATGGGTGATTTAGAAATCATTGGGAGAGCGAAATTCCTTGAATTTAATATAAACCTTGATTGGAAAGAAAAATAGTAGGGCAGAAATGTAAGAAATATAAAACATAATGAAACACAACGTAAGAAATAGAGAACATAATGAAACACACACATAAATATCTCTAGACAATCAACACAATTATTTTCCTAGGAAATCCTTATATGGGAGACAAGCAACCCTAAAAAGTAATGATGCTCTAGACTCCTTTTTCCCTAGGAAACCCTTATGGGAGAAAAACAACACTAAAATGTAAACATGCTTTACTCTCTCTTTTCTGGTATGGAAAATATGTGAGTACAAAGAAAGAGGTAATCTCTCTAGAGTTAGCTTTAAGACTTTTAGCGTGTAAGGTTGCTATAAGAACTTAACTTCATACATTTTTCTCTCTAAATTCACACTCCTAGTTGTATTTTCAACTATGGAACAAAATACATTAACACAAAATGGAACTCTTATTCCTCCTAGTGGCCAAGTATTTAACCTAGTGTGATAGCCAACTAGGTGTAAGATTTGTCTTTGTCAACCATTAACGAGGTTTGTGATTTTAGACCTTTAGAGTCTTGTTAAATTTCCACATGTAGCTAGCTTGCCATGCATGAGTAATGGGGCTAAGATGTCATTCTCTCGTACCATGGTGGTCAACATGATAGGTCAACTTACTAAAGGCATAAATTTTGAATAAACTTCGTTTGATGTTTTTCTTGCACCATTGGATATGTCTTTAAGTGTAGAATAATGGTCAAGATTTCGGCACAAGGGATAATCGTTTGACCCCCAGAAATGTCATTTAATACCTCAAAATGACTCCAAAAGGTTTTAGACCCTAATTCTCCACCCACCATTAAAATGACCCTACAAGTTGATTCTTTCAGTTTTTTCACTCTATAAGCATCAAAATATATGAAAAATAATATAATTATCCAATCTAGATCATTATTTAATAATTTGTTAAAATTATGAGTAAGATATACATCATGGAATTTAAATAAATAACGTTAATTCATTGAACACCCTTGTACATGTTCCTTGTTGATACTTTGAAAGTAATACTTTTTGAAAAATAATTTGTTTATGGATTCTATTTTCCACATTCTCTCAACCATATCAAAAACCTTCTTATAATATTTGAAATCGAAGGTCTTTTCCATACCAAAGTATGTTCTTTTAAAACATGTTTTCTTGGTGATATGGGTGATTTAGAAATGATTGGGAGAGCGAAATTCCTTGAATTTAATATGTACAATATGTTTGGTTCATGCCACTAAGCCAAGAATTTTAAATTCAACTGAATTTTAATATAACCAACTAAATCCTGCAAAAAAAGAATAAAACAATTTATGTTAGGGTTGTGGATTCAGGCATTGGAACAACACACCATGATATTTCAAATTTAAAAATAATGGTTTGAGTCCTAGGTAGCTTAGAATCCTATTTGTTTTCAAAATAAGGATGCACTCCCATTTGATTCTCATGATTAGGTTGTAATCATGAGGCTCTCGCTCAAGAGTGGACCTTCCTAAAATCTTGTGACGTCCTGTCACAAACAAAACCATAAAACTGAAAAACACATCATGCAAGAAACATAGCTCGCTGACATATCATTTTTCTCCTTCAAAGAAAAAAAAATCACATCATGTGAATATCTCCATGTACTCTTACATATTGGTGTACAAAACCATCAACCAAACACAAATCGACAAAACATGCCTCTTCAAACAATCGACTCTCAAGTCAAATAATAGAGCTCAGGTACAAATTTCCATATTTGTTGCATTTAAGTGTGTCAACGTAACTCTACTTTCAACATATTGCTTCATGCAACATGCACCATACTTTGAATTTGCAAAGAAATTCATGAAACATCAAAATACATGCAAGGCCTTAATTAGATAAGAAATCTAACCATCTGTTAGCAAACCATTTCAATGACACATCTTTTAGTTGCACTTCATCATGTGAATAATCTTGACCCTCATCAATTATGGAATCCTCTTTTCCATTCTTGTCGTTATCTCTTTCCACCTTCTTCAAATGTTGTGGATGACTTGTTAGATGAAAAGTCCAACACTTGTCCACAAGGTGACCTTTCTTATGGCAATGAGTAATAAACAATTGCATCTTATTTTCAACATCATTTTCCTTGTCCAATGGGCCTTTGACTTTTTGCCTCATTTATTTAGAAAGTTTCAATGTGTATGGATATCTTCTTCCAACATCTATAAAAATTATGATTATTCAAACCACAAAAGGAACATGTGCAAGTTCTTTTATATATCTTATGTGAATATTTTCCATGTTTATCATAATCAAAAGCAATTTTATTAAAGGAAAATTTATACCTTGAACATTCACCATTGTCACCTTCTTGAGGAGGTGAATTTGATGAGGTAGTGGCTCTCCTCTGAATACTAGCAATGAATTCAATGACTAGATAGAGCTTTCAACATCCTCTTCTTTTACATTCTCTTTCGCTGCATGTTTATTAACATTTTCTTGCAAAGTGGGTGTCAAAATTTTCCATTCATCATGAACACAAACTTCACAAGCTTGAGGTAATGAACACGAAATAAAATTCCTTCTTGGAACAGCTTCATGTGCCTCCTTGGCTTTGGAGCATTCTCCATGTTTTCCATAACCAAGACCCAAATAATTAGGCCCTTCCTCAACAACATTTGGCTCAAATATGCCTTGTACATGGTTGCCTTTAACCCTTTACTTTCATATCACATTTTCATCAAAAATTTGGACCTTATTCCTCTAGTGTGTCTTTCAAATGCACGTACACATTCATTTTGAAAGGAAATTGAAGACAGAAACCAATAGCTAATTCTTATAACTAACCTTGAATAAAATGATCTAAATTGTACTTTGATACCAACTTGATTTGAATATGGACAAACTAGTTTTATTGGGCTATCTCCCTCATTAGTTAAATAAAAATGTGTTTAGGATCGTCTAAAGTTAGCCAATTGGGAAGGGGTTTGTGTCAAGCTTTAAGTGTATTTTGTGAGAAATTTATGAGTTAATTAGCAATTTAGTATACATGAATCCAATTTCAATTAGCAACAATGACAGTTCTAAGTATGGTGCAAACATTGCTCCAGATCCTCAATGGGGCATTTTTTATGACAATAATTTGGGGAGTGAGAGAGGGAGATGGTAGGAGAAAAAAATCAAGGAATCCACGGGAAATTGAAAAATATATAACTAATAAGGTGGAAGACATTTGAAACCTAAGAGAGAAACCTATTAGGAAATGGGTGAAGTTGGTATTACACACCCAATTGGACAACCTCGAGGAGAAAAAATTTCTCCCACTTTATTTGTTGGCATAACCTAGTAAGTATTATTCACTAGCATGTATTTTGTAAAGGCCTTGTCCTAGTTCCCATTCAACTCCATCCACCAGGTTGTAGAGGATTCCAAGCCTAATTTCATGAAAAGTAAGTTGGGGATGATCACATTGACTTGCTTGATGACGTGTCTATGAAGATTAACTACCTTGAACTATTTTTTTGCGTAGGGAAAGAGACACATTCCCATGTCTGAGCATGAAAAAGTTATTTGATATTGTTAATGCCTCTAGTGTTTACTTCTACAAGTTCTATAGGCAAATTCTGTAAAGGGCCAGGTAGCCTCTGGATCTCATATTTTATAAAAGGTGACATATCTAGTAAATGCCCCTACAGTCAATCTCTGGAATGGATCTAAATAGAAGTTCTTCATTTTAATATCCATAAAACACAACAAATTTAAGGTAAAATATGTACATGTGTCATTTCTCCCACAAACTAAAGTGTATAAGTGGTAAATTTTATACCAAGTGTGCTCTCACCATGTAAAGTGCAATTTGGTGAACTTATCATTTTTATAATTTCTTTTTCGATTAAATTTAGTTTCACACATGATCAATTATTGCTTTGAAAGTTGTGTTCTACATAATTTGTGTACACTAAATTACAAATTTATTTTTTGAAATCTATTTTGTGTAAATGTCGACCAATAGATATATATCATGGAGGATGAACAACGAAGATCAGCCGAATCCCATATGGAGGTTCAGGGATCGGGGAATGTTCACAGTATTTAAATATAATCTTAAATCTCCATACATGTGTGTACATATGGAATTGATTTTTTTATTAACTTTGTGAGTTAAATTAGTTGTTAATAAGTTTCATATTTTAATTTTTAGGAGGTAAGAGGAGAAGGGTTTCAACTCCATCCATGGATCATGGCCAAGGTTCAACCGGTCGAGGTATGAGTGGTAGCAGGTTGCGGGAAGGGGGTGATATTTATTCCCCTGAAGGCAAATCAACCGCTGCTGGTTCTCAACAGGGTCATTGTGGGTCTGATTCTCAACAGCATCATTCTGGGGTTGGTTCTCAGCAGGGTCATGTTGGAGAAGATGTTAACCAACAACATCAAGGTTGCCATAAATTTCAATATTTTTTCATTAAATTTGTACAACTTTTTTTACACATTTTTTCTAATATACGAAATTTTATATATATTGATGCAGAGGCTGAAAATGTTCGAGACAGTGGTCAAAATAGACGCAGGGCAGCGCACTACATTCAAGAAGAAGGCTGTCAACCCAGCACAACTTATCCGGCTGAGATTACTGATATACCATGGGAAACCAACATGGCGGAATGCACCTTACAAATGTGTGAAAGCCTTCATGAAAAATTGCAAAGAGATCTCGTGGCTTTGTCTCTACTTGCTGAGAGTCGATAAAGCCTTGAAATAGTTACACATTCATTGGGTGAAATGGTAAATGTGTACAGAAATCTTGGGCCAATGACTGATTCATTTGTAGAACTGATGAGAAAGAGAAAAGAAACAGTGATAGGTCCCGATAAATGGGAGGACGTCAAACAAAAAGTTACAAGAGCAGATTCCAAGTCAATGTTTAATTATAAGGAAGGGCCAAAAAGAAAAATGTTGAAGGTGTAGTATTTCAAGCACCCAGACAAAGCTCACTATTTGTATGATCAGCATCTTGCGGCCTTTGGAAGGCTTCCATGGAACGATGAGGTTCCTGTTTATTTTGCACAAATGTTTTATGCAGAATTTTTTTTGGGTATGAAACCCAACTACAATGACTTTCCTTCAGAATTTTTTGGCCTGGGGAAAGGTCGATTATATGACCGTAAGGGCGCTAAGCGAGATGTGGAGTTGCCTCGCCCTGAGCCACCATTGGTGAGTCGACTGTTTCGAGTCGAAACTCTGCGATCAAAGATGGATGTGACTTCTCAAATAAGTCGAGAAGCAAGGGATGTTATGATCGAAAATGTTCATAGCAGATTGAGTGGAGTCGAACTTTGTTTAAATTGACAAAGAGCACATGAAAATGCACGTGCCAATTTTTTTTATTTTACAGATGAGGAGATTTACAACATGAATGTTGAAGATCTCCGAACATATGCAATAAATTGTCGCAATGGTTTGCAAGACCTAATTTTTCATGAGGAAGAGGGCACCGGAATGGTATGTGTTAGTGACCTTAGGGTTTGAAATTATTTTTACATATACATGTGTACAATTTGTAATAAATACATGTGTATGTACATGTATACATTTATTTTTATGTGTACATTAATCTAACAAAAATGTATGATTATATGTTAAAACACCATTTGCAGTTCTCAGGCATGATGCGTGATGAAAATGTTAATATCACGTTCAGGACCATCGGTTCAAACGATGTAGATGGGTCTAACCATCATGATATGTTGGCACATGTTAGTGTTTTTTAAGTGACTCTAAAATAAATAATTGTTGCCACACATGTACATGTATGTATATATATATAATTTGATAAAATGTTTTAACAGGTACCGATTCCGTCTGATGTTTTTGGGATGGCGGTACCTTCTTCTTCCTTAGGAGATGTACCTTCTACTTCATTGGGAGATGAGCCACAAGTATGGAAATTTTTTCACAAGTTTAAAATTTATGTTTAAAAGTTTTATATATATATATATATTGAGTTATTTAAAATTTTTTGAATTTAGGTTCCTATAGAAGATTTCTTTAATCCGGGGACTCTAGCGATGGAGATAGGAACATCCACAGCATTTGAACAAGTTGTCTTTAGTTCCTTTTTTTAATATTATTGAAAATAAGTTTATATATGTACACGTGCATTTTCATTTGAAAGTTTTTAATTTATATAAATTATTTATATATATATATATATATATATATATATTTAACTGTACATGTATATTGTACAGTTTACCACTGCAGATGTTCTTATGGGAGAACCTGTTCATCAAATGGAGAGGGAACCTTACGAGGTATTGCATGATTTTTTTGTTATATTTTGTTTTTTACATGAAGTTTTAGATATATATATTCTCATTCATTTTTAAAACTTCAAATTTTAATGTTCAAGTACATGTGCATTGTGTATGTAGGTTTCCTATTCACAGGATAGGGCGCGGACTGAGACCCTAGTAGGGAAGATGCTAGATCCTCCATTTGATGGACATGATTTACAGTAGATTTGATTTCAAAATTTAGATGGTTTTAAAATTTGTTAAACTTGATACAATTTGATACTTGTGAGATTTACAATTTTTGGACATATTTTATTACATTGTTATTATATAATTTGTTTTATTTAATTTTTGAATGGTTTTAGTACTTTTGGCATGTGAATGTAAAGTAATGTTGTCATCTGAACTACATTTGGCATGTGATATTTAATGTTAAATGTTTTTGTTGGATAGTTGAATTATAATTGGCATGGCATGTGAAGTTTTTAAAACTCAAGTTTTGGATGGTTTCAATCTACATTTTGCATGTGATATTTAATGAACTTTAAATGTTTAATGTTTTAATGTTGCACAATATATAATCAAAAGTGTTTAAAAATTAAAGTTTTGGATGGTTTCAATCTACAACTTAAAGTTTTGGATGGTTTCAACCTACATTTGCACATGTGGTAAATTGAAATGTTACTTGTAACAAGACAATCCCCATTGATTTCATTGTATATGTTGATTTCTGATTTGATATAATTGCATGCATGATGGTACATTACTTGTAAAGTCATTGGATTAATAGTGTTCATTGATTTCAGTGTAAGCGCAAAAAATTATTAACAATGTAGAACGATTTTTGTGTTATAATAATTAAACCTAATAATATTGGAGAGCAAGAGAGACTTGAGGTATGGTGTTTACTACAAGAGCTCGAGCTAAATATTTAAATTGTTTATGATTTATGATTTTTACTTTCTTTTTAATATAATTGATACGGAAAGATGAAAAAACTAATAAGGGTGACAATAAGAATAGAAGAAGAAAATATTTTAAGATTGATCACAATAAATGCTATTTGTAATTAATTACATTCTAATTATTCACATTCTATCATTCAATATTATTACATTGTCACTTTGCATTCAAAAATTTTATTTGATCATTTTCCATTATTAAAGTTATTCTACAATATTTATCATCTCAACAAAATGAGGTAACTAAGAAAATTTAAAATTAAAATGACTTGATAAATCTCAAACATATTTAGCATATTTAAAATGGTTATATTAATATTAGATGTATTTACATATTATTGATAAAATTAATCATATGTTCCTCATATTATCGATAGTTTTTCCTTGGTTGCACACAACTGAAACCAACCTAGATCCATTTTAACTACGAATCTATCAAACACCGAGAGGGATCAAATCTCTCGAGGTGCAAACCTTTCCTCAAGTTTTTCGCTCAAAAAAGAGGTTTGCACCTCTAGATATTTGATCCCTCTCGGCGCTTGATAGATCTATAGTTATGATGGATCTAGGAAAATAACTTTCTAAAAATAAGTAAGGGAAAAGCAACATAGGGAACAATTAGGAGTAGATTTAGGGCATAGGGAACAATTAGGAGTAAATTTAAGAACATGTGATAGTTCGGTGAGATAAAATCATATTTTAATAAAATAATGGGAATTTGTAGGAGAGACAAATAGTGGATATGACATGTATTTTGGTGAATAATCAAATTTATGGAATTAAACAATTAATTATTTTTGTATGTGAAAACAAGATTCACACCTAATCCTCACCTAAAAGGCTAAATTAAACACATTATTATTAAGGGGACGAGGAGCTTTCTAGGTTTTGAGGTCCCCATTGTTAGATGAGTGTTGTAATGGCATTCCATGTATTTTTGTGAGAACTTATGATATTGTGATATTCTAATTACGAAATAGTGATCTTGAGTACATGTTGGATAATGTAGTAGATATGAACTTTTTGATAAGGGGAGATTAGGGATGTGACCAAATTCCTATCAGTGAAAAAAAAAATCTTCACCTTCCTATAACTCCATTGTAGCTTTGGGGGCCAAAGGTAAGAAGAGTACCTTGGAATTTCTTGGGTGAAAAACCAAGTAGGTCACCAACTTTGGTCTAGTGCATTGGAATTCATTAAATAATTGGTCATTGGAGTTGCTTCAAGCTAGGAGTGAGCATCGTCACCAACCTACATTGAATATTTTACACTCCCTAGGGTGAATGATACTTTAAATTGATTGACAGTCTAAGACTTTCGAATTTTTCCGAATTCCAAATGATCTTACAAAGCTAGTATTTATAATATCCTAGTAGGTCATTCGGTGACAACTTTTACCGGAAACTTGAAACAAAGAGAATCTATCTTTGGCTAGGACATCATGTAAGATGCCTTCCATAAACAGTAAAATTGTACTTAAAAGCTGAGATTCGGGCAAGTGGGGACAACCACTTGTTATCTCGTCCCTTGGAGGCTAGGCCATATGGGGACCGAATCTGACCTTACAAAATAAAGTGAAATAATTTGTACCATACGGTTGGAAAACATATACAAGAACAATTAATTTCATTCTAGAATATATATATAACATTTTTCATCAATGCACATGTATAGAAAAACTACTTTCAGTTGATACTAGAGCACGTGCTTGTACCCAAACAATTTCTAACATGTGCAAACCACAAATAACATAAGCAGCTCAATTTTTAGTTGAGTACTAGAAGTTCTAAAACATATTTAATCCAAAGATAATAAATTGTTGGACACTTCACTCAAAAAAATTCTAATGGAATTCCATCCTCAATAATCCGTTCATGATCGGATTTTGACATTTTCCATTTCTTAATTTTCGATTTTTTCTTTGATTGAACTTCTATCAACTTTATGTGTGCTGCACACACCAAGTGACTATATTGACAACTTATGGAATCGGGTTCATAGTCTTCAAAGTAAACAAAGTCTCCACTTTGATGAGTTTGTCTGAAAAAATAACCTTTCAGTATAATAGACCCTCTGTCATACTGAAATTCGTGATCATTATAGTCTTGTAATAATTTCATTTTTCGTTCAGTGCAACGCATCAAATAATACTTCACATTTTCATCGTTGTCAATAGGTGCAATTACAACAAAAACATCTCTTGCACAATAAAATAAATTTAACATTTAATTATGCATATTTAAATTTATTTGTAGATCTTTAAATCATTAGAAAGTAATTCAAATGTTACCTTCTCTAACAATATCAGAAACTCGATCACCATCGGATGATATTGTAGTTTCCTCTGATTGCATTTCTTCAAACATTGCAACAGACATTTTTCCCTTTGTATTTAGCTCGGTATGTTTCCAATCGTTCACATACATTTTGTTTTCACAAACGTCATTGGATTTTGTGTTCTCTATGCAAACATCACAAAAACAAGAATATTTTCTTTTATCCAATGCAAACACATTTCTGGACAACTTTGTTTGAATTGAATGCAATTTTCGAGTCCCTTTTATTGTTTCAACGTCATTTCCAATTGATCTATCTACGTCTTCGATTCCAATATGCCAGAAAAACCTTTATATGGAAAATTAGAAAAAGAATTTGTAAATACGATATCAAAATACAATTAAAAATAATCATTGCATGATAAATGTACAATGTTTAAAATTATATTTCCAATATAAATTAAATTGAATGTACCTTCGCACTTCTCTTGATTGGTTTTTCTCATGGCTTAGAGCAGCGATGCACCATTGAACAACTTCTTCAGCGTTCACAAGTCGGCGTGTAGAGTGGTTCATTTGATATCTTCGAAGTACTCGTTTTATGCATGCTCCTGTACCGTCATGTTCTCCTTTTCCATGGCCAGTCTCAAAGAAATTCCAACAATGTTTAATGCAGGTTTTCTTATGAAGACAACACAACCAAAAGAATGATCGTGCATATTTGAATTGACCTGCGCATCCGTCTGACCATATCCAATGTTCATTGAATGTTATTCCACGATTTTCAATGAATCATAAATTCTTCCAAAACAATGTTGTACAAAACATGTATCATGTGTACGATCGTCACTGATATAAAAGTGATATTCTTTAATGATATGTCAATTTTCACTCGTGCTTTCTATATGATCGACATTTTTTTCAGCATGTCTATATAGAATATGGACGAGCATGGAGACTTGGTCAGAATGATAGTATTCACTCTGAATTTATTTTTGTGGAACAAATGTGTAGTTTTCTACAAAATCAATCACTGACAAAATGGTCCCTGGTGGAAAAACTTCACGAGGATTTTTGAATTGCAAGTCTTGCCATCGAGCTCTATGGGAATGCTTGGTGTATTTGTAAATTTCTGCCTCAAACTTTCTCAAAAAGTCTATCAGAAAAATTTCATTTTCTCGTAATTCGATTCTTTTAACACTATTTGCACCTTGAATCGATGTACCGATTTATTCATATCTCTTCCATTTCACTTTCATGTTGGACAATGATTGATCATTTATATCAATACGATATTTGTTTTGAAATTTAGTCAAATTTCCACAATCATCGCATTTTTTACCACCAACACATTTCTTTTTGTAAAATAGTTCATCACTTTCTCTTTCACATAGAATTTGAGATATGAATTCACGGATAGTGGAAGGAGGAGGTGAATCCTTCCATAATGTTCTACCCAAATCAAGGAATGTGTCATAATATAACTCAAATTCCACATGATAACGGCAACAACAAGTGTCGCGTACGGTGACAGGTTTTACATACCATGGTTTTTGTTAAACAAAAGCACTGAGTGAAACATGAATTTGACAATTCTCTTCTTTGAACTTGTTGAATAACTCTATCTAAGTGGTTTCCAAGAGATGTTTTTCATGTTATTCGTACTGATTTCATGCTATTCTTCTTCGCATCACATGTCTTGCAGTTGGTGAAACACGCGAATTGTTCTTCCAATATTCATATATTATTTTTTAACATCTTCTCCAAGTCTATCTTCTTATGGTTGCCTACAAATATCTCTCCAACAAGCGAGTTCATCATTTACATCTATTTGCAGTCGAAATTTTCGATGTTTGTGCAGAGTTTTTCGCGAGGTTCCCAGTGCTCGTGCCATAGATGTTATCAAATGATTCTCTTGAGTACTTGGTGAAACCATTGCCATCTGTATTCCTCTACGTATATTTGAAACATCTTTATCTCTAGATCTCTTAATTGACTCTATAGCACTACTCATATTTTTTATCACCTCTTCTTTCATTTTTTTATCTTTGGTTGATTTTCGAATACCCAATAGTGCCATTGCTTCTTTTAATTTCTTTGATGATAAGAGACCTTTCAACATTTGAGCTTGAACTGTCACTTGCTCATTTTTGAAATACATTTCAAAAATTTTATCGACACGATATTGTATAACATGGTCAGGTTTTTTATCTCCATATGTGTGAGTGTCGACATTTTCTAACATCTCATTATCGATAGTGATTTCATCTGTACATATTCAAAAAAATAGTACATATTCAATAAATCACTAAATTAATAAATATGTCAATAAATATTAGGAAAATTTTAAATATATCAATAGATCATAATATTTACATTTACATACCCGATTCAATTTCTGCTTGAGGTTGATTTTCTTCTTCAATATTTTGAGGAGTATCTCTGTCTGTTTACATTAAACAAAATATTTTCAAACTAGTTCATCAAATAAAAATTAAGCTTCACATTTTACATTGGGAAAACTTTAAAAATATATTAATAGATCATAATATTTACATTTACATACCTGCTTCAATTTTTGCTTGAGGTTGATTTTCTTCTTCAATATTTTGAGGAATATCTTTGTCTGTTTACATCAAACAAAATATTTTTCAAACTAGTTCATCAAATAAAAATTAAGCTTCACATTTTACATTAGGAAAATTTTAAATATATATCAATAGA
Source organism: Pinus albicaulis (assembly GCA_034641835.2). Classification (NCBI taxonomy): domain Eukaryota; kingdom Viridiplantae; phylum Streptophyta; class Pinopsida; order Pinales; family Pinaceae; genus Pinus; species Pinus albicaulis. The sequence continues at coordinate 122,591 of JAXQQM020082579.1, read as the reverse complement.
TCACGTAATATTTACATTTACATACCTGCTTCAATTTCTGCTTGAGGTTGATTTTCCTCTTCAATATTTGAGAGGGCTTCTAACTTTCTTTTGCGAGATTGTCTAGTCTCTTCTCTACGTGTCTCAGGGTCTCTTTTTCGATCATATTTTCTCGCACAAGTTCTTCGATTTCCCATGATAATAGGGTATGAAGTTCAAAAAATTTCCTTCAAAAAATTAGACAATAACTCAATTACAAAAGATATCACAAAAGATTTAATTTAAAAAAATTCAGTGTAAATTTTTTGTAAAAAATACATATTCCAATCCAAAACACACACTTTAAAAAAATCGAGAGAAAAATGTCTTATAAAAATGAAACGAAGCTCAAAAGATTTACTTCAACTCAAAACACGTACATACCTCCAAGAAATGTCTTTTGAATGTACATCCAAGAATTTTTTTACAATTTTTGCCAAAATCACGCCGCCTCCAAGAAATGTCTTCCAAACAAAAAAATTCTTTAAACCCAAAATTGTAAAATCAATTTGCTTCCAAAAAATGCTTTTAAACCCAAATTTTGAAGAAAAGTTTTTGAACCCAAACCAAGATCTTTGTAAAATGAGATGAAGTGTGCGAAATGTGCGAAAATTGTGAATCAAATCGAGGCAATTTATATTGACGCGAAATATGTTTTAGTAGGGGGCTCCGCAAAACTTTCCGGCCGATGGAGTGTTATACAATAGTTCGGCTGAATTTTTGATCAAAAGTTCGGTCGAACTATTAAAACATTAGATTTAACGAGCCTTAAGCGGAAAACATAGTTCGGCTGAACTTGGACTAAAAGTTCAGCCGAACTAACACGTCACCAATCATGCAAAAACCAGGCTCTGAAAACGGTTCTACAACTTTTGACTGATTAAACTCCATGAAAGGTTATTAATTAACTGTCGGAACCAAGACAAGAATTTTCAGAATTGAATCTACTTTCAGGAAATATAACTTTTATAGAATTTCATAAACGTTTATTAATTTTAATTATTTTTCTAATAAAATGGGTGCAAACAATTTCTGAGGGTCATTGTGATTCAGTGAAATCAAAATTTTGTATCTCCCAAAATACATTGTAAAAAAATTGAAAAAATTATGGGGCATTACATTGGTCCGTTGACTCTAATGGGTAGCTTTTAGATTTTTATTTTATAACTTATATGTTAAGAAATTTGTTGCCACGCGAAACATATCAAAAATACGCAGTTTTTCGTATTGGACCAGTTCAAAAAATTCTAGTAATTATGATATGCATCCATTGGCTTTGTAAATATGATGAAAACAAAGTAGACTCTGTCTAGATTGTTGTAACACATTTTGTTTTTTTAAAAACACAAATTTTCAATGAATACAACATTGCGACATAACATGACTTCTTATGAATCCATTGATTGTTAAGAAACACACACTCAAAGAAACGCTAAGTTGACATATCAAATCTGCATAAAAAAATTTCAAAAAATAAGTAATAGAAAGCTAACAAAATTTCTCACAACTTTTATTTTTATCGCAAAATGAAATTCTACATAGAAAAATTGTTATAGTTTGCAGAAAGTTGAAGAATCGAAAAAAATGAAATTTTTTTCTCAAAAAAGGGCAAAAAGTGTAACCCAGCTTCACATTTTCACCCAGCATAGGATTTTGTTGCAAAGAAATATTCAGCTCAACTTTCTCTTACCACCTTAATCTGCTTCTCGGGAACCTTGCAGTCAACTACATTGACTCTGGTTGTTGAACTCAAGCCGTCTGTATGGACTATAGGATGGGACATTAACCTTCTAACTGCAGTTTACTCTGTATGTCTTCCAGCCGCATGTGAACTAAGTAGTTTCATGATTTGATTTACAGAAAAATGCAAGATTTCTGGAATACTGATAATTTGATTGCAAATTTACCATAAGAAGGGAGTTGTCACTTCTGTAAATTCATATTATGTAAAAGGTTTGTTCATGGAATTAAAAGGACATATATTTTCCACAACATTTAGTCCATTGATGATGATAATATTGGTAGTCACGGGCTCCATTATTCTTGCTGAGACCATCTATTTGGGAAGGTGAAGTGCCACACTGATAATTAGAGTATAGACTTAGGAGACTGAATTTTTTTTATTCATGAATATAGAGACATGCAAGTAAGATTTATTTATAACCTTCTTAAGCAATGTGGTGGTAGCAGTTCTGATTATAGTGGGTTTGTATGCTGTGCTGTGGGGAAAAGTCAAGGATCACAAAATACCAACTGGGAAAAAAAGTTTGAAAGTGCTTCCTATAGTAGATGTTGTAGAAATTATACAATATGCATGTATATTACCAGACTCCCCTGATCTAAAATTAAATCCATTTTTAAATACATAATCCTTCTACTCAATTCTTTGCGGAAATTAAATCGTCAATTGCAAACATATGAGGAAAAATCAATCGCACATAACAAGATGTTTTACCGGGAAAGCTTAAAGCTAAAAACCCCAACTATCATATATTATGTATATCATGGAATCATGAAACAATCTCATACAAAGCTTAGCTCATAGAGCTCTTAGTACAATATACAATCGTCTCACACTGTCATACAAAAATTGGTTCACATATGCACCAATTTACTGCCTCCTGACAGCCCACATCCACTGTGCAATCCCTGATGAAGAAGATCCCTAAATGAATTCGATCTTTCCTTGCTTTGACTGTGCAATCCTCATTGGCAACTCCAATGTGTGTGTAGATGCATTGAATGCATCGCTATAGTCACAAATGATAGTCAAACACACCCTTTCACCTATCTCTCCACTGGGTCTCCACTGGATCTGACATGCAAGTAATTAATTGTTGTATTTCTTCAGTTGCAAGTAAGACACTACTTGTGAATTAATTAAATAATTAATTCACTCATCTTTCACTAGTGTATCTTTAGTTACAACTAGCACAACTGAGTTTAACTCACTTAACTGAGTTAAACTAAATAACAACTCACATAACTACTCTTCCAACTCTATTACAAATGTGTCACACTCGGTTACAACAAATTCCATCTTGTATGAGTCACCAATCAACCTTGGAACTCGTAATTCCTTCAGCTAACTGTTTTTCCACATCAATTAACTGAAATCAAGTGCTTTAAGAGAATAAATTATTATTTATTGTCTGATTACCATTAAGGGCTAATAATAATCAACATGCATTCTATTTTTAGATATTTGATCTATAAGTAGACTTCACCCATGATCTAAAAATAGAAACTCATCTAAAGATGGAATTTCTCAACCATCTAGAATCAGCATCCTGGTAATTTTAGAATATGCTCACCATTCTAAAAATAGACATACACCTAAAAATGGCCTGCTGACCCCATCTAGTGAAGGTGCTTAATTTTCACTAGGATCATCATCTTGTTGAATCTCAACAGATGTCAAGGCCAATGATGACACTGAATTTGCTTATAACAAAATGACAAAAGTTATAAAAGGTTGTGAGGAGAATGAAGAGATTGGGTACCATAATTTAGGATCTCAGGAATTCCATGTAGAGAACAAAGTAGATAATGTCATAATATCAATATGTTGACATGGAAGAAACCACTTACAGAACATTTGCATGAGACAATTAAAGCCTTTGGCAAGGCATTTACTTAATCGTCAATTCTTCAACATAATTATGGTCTTAGTATGATGGTTGTTCTTCATCAGTATAATCGATGAAGTATAGATCTCTCGAAGGGCACATCCTCATGTGCAAATACTTGTAGAAGTAATTTCTAATTTTATACTGAAATCCTAATCAAGAATTGATGCAGTTCACTTCAATGTCTAGGTCTTCATAAATAATGAATTTCGTTGTGATTTAATTTTAATTCCTATAAGATTTGAGTTTTTTTATCTTTTTATAAACATAAAACCATACTAATTTTAATTTAAAAGCTATTTTTTATATAATAAAGAGATAGGTTCTAAGCTATTTTTATATAACAAGGAAATAGGTTATTATATGATCATTATAAAAAGGTTATTAATTTATAATCTATAATTTTGAAAATAATGGGTGGTAAAAAAAGATTCCAAAAAAAATATATTTTTATTTTATTTTAATTCAAAATATTTATAATGTCATTTATTTATTTTTGATGAAAAGTTTACATAATACCAAAAAGACATAAACTGATAGTTAAAATGTCATAACAAGATTTCATATGTATGATTTACTTTTTTTTTAACTTTCACATAGCGAACACAATGATCTTGGACACTAAGGTGGCCATTTATAAGTTAACTTTCACATAGCGAACACAATGATCTTGGACACTAAGGTGGCCATCTAGTGAATATAAAGGGAAAACAATAACCTAATAAGTTGATGAGTAGAATGTCCAGATATAAAGAGAAAATGATAACCTGATAAGTTGAGAAGTAGAATGTGTTGAGGAAGCTCTATTTTCTTTCCACTTGTAAAATGCTAAGTCATATCCACCAGATTGAAACAGACACACCTTCATATTCACCCCTATCAATTTATATTTGTGATTTTTTTTTTTTTTTAATGGTACACTTCCAATGTGGTCTTGCACAGTTGGATAATCAATTTGTACATGTAATTATTGTATAATTTTTAATAATAAAATTTATTATAATTCAATTCTAAATTTTATTGAGATAGTTATTTTTAAATGTATATTAATTATTTATTTATATTTAAGGAAAATTAAATTATTTTAAATAATTTGTTGGAATTAAATGAATATATTTTGATTTGTGTGATGCAAAAAAAAGGCCTTGGGAAATTAATATTGTGTTGTAAGTTTAAACAATATAAATTTTTAATTAACTAGAATCAATTTTAAATATTTTTTATACAACCAAGACAAAGGTTATAAGGTATTTTTTATATAACGAGGAAAAAGGTTTTGAGATAGAGAGTTCAGAATCTCAACAATCTTCATTTTTGTGTCTACTTTTAGGAGTCTTGTTCTAGACTCGAAATGTAGACAGAAAAATGAAGAAGGTAGAGATTCTAAACTCTATCTCAAAATATAGAGCACATAAACCTTCAAACTATCAAGGAAATAGGTTATTATGTGATCATTATAAAAATGTTAATACTTTAAAATTTTGAAAATAGTGCATGGTAAAAAAGAAATTCAAAACCAAAAAAAGAATTGAAGCTCAAGATTTCAAGAAATTTTTATGTGAAATTTGATTTAGAAAAATTGTTGGTAAAAGGAAAAAACCTCTAACAATTAAACTACTACTTAATCTACCAAAATATATAATTGAATCATGATTCCTAATTATTTATGTGAGGAAATGGGGCTTATCTGAAACCATTCCCCTAAAATAATTGTTTATCAAGATCTTAAAGAAATGTTAGAGCTTTATTTATTTCGAAAAAGCCCAAAGAATTCAAAATTTGTCTACTTTATTTAGTGTTGATGTTTGATAATGACATGGTTTAACTATCTGAAGTTTTTTCTTGAAATTGGAATTCTCTGGATATGGCATTTTGTTCCCCCTATACTCCCCTACACTTCTAAATCCCTCTAGAGATGTTTTAAACTCAATTTCTAGATGTTCCAAGAGCTAGCTTTGAATGCAACCTATTGATAATAAAAGAGTGTCAAATCTTGTATATGAATTTTTTGACTTCTTAATAGCTAGTTGGATGATTGGCCAACTTGATATTATGTAGAACTTTAATGATGGTAATTGGTTACAAACACGTGAACTATGTGCAAACTACTTTTTGTACCTTTTTATTACTCTGTAAATATTACCCCTCCCCCCCCCTCCTCCCCCGGCTTTATATATATAGTCATTTGCCATACCTTAATTTCAAAGGAACTTCACATAGTAGCCAAATTTGGCTATAGATGCTTGTGAGGCTATTGTTATATTCAAATGAGCATATATTTCTCAACTGTCCTTTTTTTCCACTTTTCTTAAATTTAATCTTATGGTACTATAAAAAATCAAATTTTGATTGTATTTAATAGTCCATATATTTAGCTTGATTATTTCCTTCCACATTTCCCTACTCCTATTTTCTGTGTTCTACTCCTACTTTCCGCGTTTCTTTGCACCTCTAAATGCAATTGCTAGTTATATATACTACCATATGTTACTTCTTAACGGGTTTTTTGAATTTATCCTTGGTGTTATAGTGATTTGATCTTAGCCTCACTCACATTACTTTAAAATGTTTTTAATTTACCATATATTTAATAATTATATAATTATATATTTTTAAATTATAACTTTTTATATATTATACATTTTTTTATTCTACATTTTTTTATTCTGTTATTCAAGTAACATTTATTTTTATTAAGTGGTATTATAACTTTTACAAAATAAATTTATTAGTAAATTATACGTGTTACATCCTTTACCTTGTGTAATATTCATGCTGTTATAACCCATAATGATATATAATTTATTACGTTACAATTTGCATACGTTGCACAGTACGTATTTTATTACATTACATTTTGCATATGTTGCACAGTCCGGGTCACGTAGATAAATTACAACACCGAATTGACCACACCGTACTTATGATCTTGGAAGCTTAATGATCCCCACATGACAACAACCGGGCTCCGAACCGTATAGAGGCCAGACGACCACGTGATCGAACCATAACCTCCAGAGGCAGAAGCGTTGTCACCAGCAAAGGTTACACTATACAGATGCCTTTGATTCTTCTTCGTGAACACCAATGTTTTCGGCTTCACAGTCACCTGCACTCCAAACGGCTCCACAACTTGGACATAGTAAGTTGAATTCTCAGGCCCCACATTGGTGACCTTTCTTGTGAAGGTAGCAGAGGCTTTGTCAGACGAATAAAAGACCACAGAAAAAGAAGGATAATTCAGATCACCCGGCTTCGGAATTTGTTTTGGACAGGACACCGGTGTCTTTGTCAGCACAGCAATCTCAGAAGACAAATAATTCAAGCTACAAAGATAGTTAACGTAATCTTCAATGTCAATATCGTAGACAAGCCCGGGCTCTCGTGCCTTTTCAGGATTTACGTGGCCAGCACCCATGCCGAATGGAGTTGCAGGGGAGCCTGCTAGCGAGGCGTCCTCTATAGGCTTCCCCTTGTTATCGGTAACATCAGCCGTGGTCATGAGAGCAGACTTGACGGCAGCCGGGCTCTCCGGGATGCGCAGCCTTCAGCAGAGCAGCCAATCCAGTAACATGGGGACACGACATGGAAGTGCCAGACTGTATATTGAATTTTGTTCTCCGTTTATCAGAGGGTAGCCCCGAAGGACTCAGGTTCAGGGGCCACGCTGCTAGAATGTTGAGCCCCGGGGCTATTACATCGGGCTTCAGAATCTCTGGACTTACGGAATTCGGGCCACGGGACGAAAAGGAGGTCAAAATTGGCGCCTCTTCTCTGTGGTAAGTGGTACCACAGAAAAGAATTGTTCCCGATGGGCTAATACTTTTGTTTGAATTCAAGTAATCTCTTATTGCCTTGGAGGCCTTGGCATCCACAACCGTAGCGGGCAAAACGTGCGCGTCGGCTATGAGTTCTTCTGCGGCCCCTTCGGGGATGAGTTCTATCACCCCAATTCCTCCGGCCATGGCCACCACTTGCTCTAGTTCGCAGACCACGATTTTCCCTCGGACCTTCTCCGGTTCCAGAGAGCCATTCGAGCAGAAATCTCCGTATACGAGTGCCAAATCAGGCTTCGTTCCGAGAGGCTTTCCTCTGTAGAGCGATACGCTGCGGTAGACTCGACCGTTTCCCAACACGACAACCGCGGGAAAATTTCGGTCCACGGAACTTGCCCCGACAGTCATTATCCATGGCGCCTCGTTGGACAACGACAAGGCAATGGGCCCCATATTCCCCGCAGAGCAAGAAACGAAAACACCTTTGGCCACCGCACCGAACGCCGCCACCGCCTGGCTGTCGGCATAAAACGGATCGCCGTTCGAGGGTCCTCCAATGGATAGAGATAAGACATCCACTCCATCCGACACCGCTGTGTCCATTCCCGCCATGATGTCGGTGTCGGAGTCGGAGCAACTTTCAGACCAGCAGACCTTATAGACCGCCACTCGTGCTCCCGGTGCCATGCCCGTGGCCGTGCCCTTGGCGTAACCCAGAACGTCGGCGCCCGGAATAACGTTGCCGGCCGCTGTGGACGCAGTGTGGGTCCCATGCCCATCCGAGTCCCGCGGGGATTTATATTCCACCGTTTCATTTATCCGACCATTGGAGGATTCGTATCCTTTGTAGAAGTACCGGGCGCCGATGAGTTTCTTGTTGCAGTTGGAAGCATTGAATGCTTTACCAGCCTCGCAACGGCGCTTCCACTTGGAGGGCACCGGCGACTGAGTTTTATGATCCGCAAAGCTGGGGTGCTCAGGCCAGACTCCGGTGTCGAGAACGCCTATTATTACATTCGTAGCGTAGCCCAGGAAATGGGGCGTATACGTTGTGTGGAGCTTCAGAAGTTTGTCTCGATGCAGCTCTCCATTGCTTTGATTGCGGCTACCTGATTGCCGCTCAATTTGGCTGCGAATCCAGTGAGAACAGTATTGTATGTGTACAGTATACTCGATTCTCCAAATTCTTCGTCGTTTAATGCTCCGGCTTTTACAACTGCATCACGAATGAAAGATGCATACGAGGTTGCGGGATTTATAGAATCGGCAATTCGAATCTTCGTTGGGTTCATGTGAACTATGTACGTCTGGAGTTCTTTGGGATAAATTGCATGAACGTTTCTGGCTGTTGCAACGATGAAGGCTACGAAGAGCAGGACTCTTCCCGTGTCGCCCATTATTTTTGCATTTAATCACATTACGCGTTCTTGAATATGCGTGATCAAACCTGGCAAGAAAGTATTTTATTAGTTTCTAACGACGATATGTATAGGATCAATTGTGTATACCATCAACCGTGCAAACTTATACTGCGCAAATTTCAACCATCTTTACCTTCCATTTTGAATTGAATTTGGATTCGATTCGATTTGATACAGGAAAAGTTTTTTAAAATTCAATATAAAAAAAAATAATCCCTGAATATACATCTTACTCATTTTCAAAAAAAAATCTCCAAATATACATTTTATACATTTATAGGAAATTTATTAATATTATAGAAAAAATATATCTATATAAATCTAGATAATATTAAAGTTATTTATTAATATTATACAAATTTAATATAAGTAAAGAGGGATTAATTTTCTTCATATGTACATCTAATATAAGTTGAGAGGGATTAATTTTTTTCATATGCAAATTTCTTTAGGAATTAATTTTCTTCATATACAAACTTCTTTAAAATGCAAAATACAATGTGTTATTTTTCATTGTTTAAACTGCTTTTTTAAGGTAAATAAAGTATATATATAGAATCAAATAATAGTTTTAACCAGAAAAATCTTGTTTTTTTCCCAATATATACATAATTGTTTTAAAATGATACAAAATTAACATTAAAATATCTTTTATTATTATTAATATAATATTAAGTATATGTCAATATTAATTAGTATTAAAATATTTTATTGATAACTCACATTGAATATTTTTTATATACAACATTAAAATATTTTATTTTAACAATTTTTTTCTATATATAAAATTGATATGACATAAATTTGCTAATATAAATTTTCAAATAATTCATAATATTTTTGAAAAATATAAGATTTAAACATTTTGTTTTATTTTTACTTATAATTACTTTACAACATATTCATTTTTTACTTACAATTGCTTTACAATACATTCATTTTTTTATATTATAATCAATATCAAATTTCTATTTAGAACACAATTTTTATTTTTTATTGTAAAAAATAACAGACAAACTTAAAACTGTAATATAAACCTCAAAAACTATCCAATAATTAGATTTAAATATATTGAAGAATAATAAATTTAGAATCAACAAATTAACTAATTTTTATTATGATCCTAATCAAATCTTACATCACACTCACTGTAAAATAATAACTAACTTTTATATATAAAATGGAACTGGTTAATCAAATCACTCTTTTCCACAAAACAAGGGAAAAAAAAAAAGTGCAAAAGAGGCAGAGGAATTCTAGGCTATAGTTTTTAGCAAATTACCCCTTTTTACGACGGTAAAAGACAAAATACTGGGTCAAGTCAATGTTCTCGTACCAAATTGAAATTGAAACTGGTTTATTAATTCGTCAATGTTCTCGTGCCAAACTGAAACTGGTTTATTAATCCGTAAACCAAAGAAAATTCATATTTTTTTTTTCATTCAACCAAATTTGGTAATTATGATTTCAACTAGATATTTCTGACCATTCAGAAGAAAATAGCTAGTGATTTGGAGTGAGCTGCTCGATAAAATTAGGCATGGAAAAAAATTGTAATTCAATCTATGTAACCATGTTTACAAATATTTCTGAATTGTAAAACAAATTTCGAACAAATTGGAGAGAGCTGCTCGGTAAAACAAATTTGTGTGACATAGTACCTTTCGAACGGCTGGGCTGATCTGGTACGATGCTCCCCATAAAGAGAAAGAGAAAGAGAAAGGCATGAAGAGTTGATGGCAGCGAGATGGGGTTGGCAAAATGGGCCTGAATTCCCTATCGTAAATCGTGATTGTTACTTCATGAGTCACATAAAAACGTCACGATAAAACCTGCTCTGACTTGCCTCTAAACAAATATTTGGTTCTTGATTTGACATAAGCTTACACTTTAAAATACCGAACTTTGACGATAAAACCTACTTTGACTTGCCTTTAAACAAATATTTGACTTACAACAGAGATTTGGTTCTTGATTTGACATAAGCTTACACTTTAAAATACCAAACTTAGAAAGGAAACAAATAAAGGGCCTCCATGAAAGACCTGCACGCAACCAGTTCACCATCGTGGTGATGTCGATTCAAATGCAATTACAGCTATTCCCTTCTATGGTAGAAGGCTTTAGGTACGAGAGGAAACATTGCCCAATACAAACATGGATGAAGGTTGATTCGCACATTATATATTCAAGTTGATTAAATTTAAAAATTTATAAGAATTAATTAAAAATGTTATAGTTGATAAATGTTTTTTTTTGCATTAATCATATTATTAGGATTTGGTTAAGACAAAGATGAACCATATTAGTTGGTTCAAAACTTTGACCAAATTTTAATGATGTGATTAATAGGAAAGACATTTATTTACATTATGAATCACAAAAGTCTTAGATCTAGTAAAATAAAAATCATCAAGAATTAACTAAAATGTAACTCTATTTAAATAATAATAATTATTATTATTAATAAAAAATTCATATATAATCTATATTAAAAAAAAACAAAAATCTTATTTATTGAGATTTACCCTTACTTTATCAAAGATATTTTTAATATGTAAATAGGTTTTGTTACAATACCATGGCTTATGTAGATTCTAATTTTATTTGGAACAAAATTTTTAACTTTGAAGATTTAGTCCTATTTCACAATGGAGATTCGTATTCTCTCAATATGCTTTAGCACAATACCATGGGCCAATATCTTTAGTTATCATTACCACATGCCCAAAAAACCATAACTCATAATGTAGGAGCATTAAGGTAGATTCAACAATGTGACAAGTTGGTCACATGTTGTGGCTTGGGAAGAGGACTAGCAGTCCTAATAATTTGAAGACTTTAGTTTTAAAGTATCTTGTTTAAAGTTAATTTGGGCTAACATATTCATAGTAATTTGTAGATTAAAAAAATAGATAGATTAAGATTAGTTAGGCATTTAGTTGAATAATCTATTCTGAAACTTAATAACAGTTTCTCAACCATATGGAGATTTTGGGAAAGGCATAAAACAAAACCAAATTCACCATTGTGGGGTTCTACTTTCCATATAGAAAAAAGAAAGAACTAGAGGGAAATAGGTGTGAAAGAGAGTTGAACAGAGAGTAGGAATAAATTTAAAAACCAGCCATCCTAGGACTTGGTTCTGTGTATTTTTCATTTATAAATTAATTCCAAGTGTTTTTGGATTTTGATCAGGCTCTCTACTTTAACCTGTTTATTTTATTTCCTAGTCGAGATCAAGTATTGCATTTATGTGTTATTATATAGGCATATTGTTTCTGTTATTGAATATACAGACTAGGCGAGAAGACAAAGTTTCTGTGAACTTTGTGTAAACAAAGTTATGCCAAAGACCGAGGCATGAGAGATGAAGAACAAGCTTAGGAGGGATCCATGCGTCTACAGGCTGAGTAAAGCTAAGGGGAGATAGCGTTGAAGAATTCCAAAAAAACTCAAAAGGATATCGGAGGATTCAAGTGGAGGAGAACGGTATTGTAGAGCGGTGGTAGTTGAGAGAGGAGCAATCAACTAAAGAAAATAATACACTTAGAAGAACTCTAAGAGAGGAATCAACAGCGAGGATGGAATCGCAGAGCCGAGAAGGTTGAACAGACAAACGAGATTAGATCGCATATCTGAAGATAAGAGATGAACGGTTAAGGTAAGTTGAGAAAGTGCGAAGTGGACACGTGTCGGCATGGTGCAATTTCACTTCAGCGATTGTAGTATTTAAGTGTTAAGTATTTCACAAGGTAAATAAGATAACTTGTGATGCGATGCGGAAATATGGAAAGATGTGATGTGATGAGGGGAGGCCACGTGTCATCGTTGCGCATTAGCACACATCGGCAATTTTAAGGTTTAACGTTAAGAGTTCGCATAGTATAGTGTTTTGGTTGTGATGCGATGTGGATGGGAGATGGTGTGTGAGCAGGTATAGTATGACCACTAGATTTGGTGAAGACCTATGGCGGAGATTACAGCACGACTTCGCCTCGGTGGAAGGATAAGTTCGATGTTAAGGTCGTTGGTAAGTTTTCCGAAACGTGATGCATTGTGATTGTTCTACGAATGGTGGGACCCTGGAACCTTGTCCGCATGTATGTAAGTGATTTGAGTTATACGGGGTTTGTTATAAAGTGAAGCGTTATTTGATCACTAGTGTATGTATTTTAATAACCCCGAATTTTATAATCCGCTATGTATAAAGAGTTTATGTGGGCCCTAACCCACAGGTCCACAAGTATTTTCATTAAATTTTAGTTACGGATGCATCAATTGGTATCAGAGCAACAAGATCTGAGAGGCGGTGTGAAAGACTTTGAACTCAGAAAAGTTGAGAAAGATTGCTCATTAACTCTAATTGAGTGAACCTTTAGAAGTAAGACTGTGAACTGAAGGCTTATGAAAAAACATAAGAGCTACAACAACATGGATAAAGTAGTAGCATAGACAATAAGTAGTAGCAGAAGTGAAAACATCTCAGCAAGAAGATTACAGCCTTTAAGGGTAGTGATGAAGGAAGATAGCAATGGTTTCTAGGAAGAAGAAGAAGTGTGGTCAGAACCTAGTATTTCAGTTGAGGTTGAAATATAAAGGGACAGTAGTGTTCTCAAGTGCAGATGAGTTGTGAGGGTGAGCCTAGAAGGAGCATAGAGGAGTGCTCAAGGTGGGTTCTAGATTGAGGACCAGTACTTTCCAAAAGACCAAGCACAAAGGAAGTTTGGTGAGGTAAGTTGTAGCAGGAGGAACTATTACTGCAGGGGCTAGTATAGCTCATAGAGGGTGAAAGAACTCAAGAAGATGACTATTGAAAGCCATAGCAGAGGTTCAAGAAGCAACCACAAAGTGAAAAAGGAATATGCCAAGACAAATGGCATATGGAAACAAATGAGTAATGAAAATATAAGAGATAACTAGCTGAGATGAGAACTCATCTTGATCTATTGATGGAGTTGCTACAGAGGAGTGATGAAGACTAGAGGTGTGGATGGATTATGAGGAATAAATTGAAATGGCATTAGGTGCAGATGAAGAGGGAGCATAGGTTGAATGCTCAAGAAGAAGAAGCATTACTCAAAGTAGTAGAGTATGAAATGAAAGTTCTTGCATATGAACTTTAACATGGATTATTTTTTGAAGAAAATAATAATAATACTAACAGGAGGTCTATTGAAGAAATTGCAGGTATGGAGGATGAATGACAACCATTAGGAATTGTCATGGAAGATGGAGGGCAACATGAATATGCAGTAATCATAACATGTGATAAAGAAATGGAGTTCTCGGAAGAGATGAATGTTGATGGTTATCTTAAAGGTTCAAGGAGGAGTCACAATCAAAAGAAAGAAGTTAGCAGAGTGTAGAAATTTGATAACTGATATGTTATACACCGAGATTCTCCTGATCACACACTATTTTAAATTCATGCACAATACAGAATATCTTCTACCATTGACCATTAATTGCGGAAATAAAAACAATCGCATGCGCACATTAAAACCATAAACAATCACACATATGAACACAGTATTTTATGGGAAAGCTTAAAGTTGAAAACCCCAAACTATCTGTATCTTATATGTCATAGAGATCATGTAACAATCATTAGACAAAGCTCCTCACAAGCTCTCAGCACAATCTCCAATTTCTACACACTAATCAAGCCCGATCTAGCAAAACACATGCTCCAATCTCTGCCACCTGATAGCCTGCCTGTACTGCGCAATCACTGTTGAAGAATGGCTCATAATTAACTTCGAACCACCTTGCTTGTACTGCGCAATCCTCATTGGCATCTCCATCAATCTGTGGTGCAAACTCATGCACCAGTATAGTCACAACTGATAGTCACACTCCTCTTTCACCTACCTCTTCACTGGTCTCCACTGAAACTGTCCATGCACTGAAGTTAACTGATGTATTCTTTAGTTGATTAATGAGTTTATAATTAGTGAATTAATTAATAATTAATTCACACCACTCTCACTAGTGTATCAATCAGTTAGACTATATACAACTAGCTCAACTATGTTTAACTCAGTTAAACTGAACACAACTCCATCAACTTCCTCAATCAACTCCACCAAACTCTCTCACATGAGTTCTAACTAAAGTATCCATGTAATAGCTCCACTTAACCCTCAGGAATAGCGTAATTCCTTCTGTCAACTCCTGTGCCACATCTGTGCACTTAACTGAAGTGCTCCAAGAGAATCAGATATTGTTTATAGTCCAAATATTACTAAGAGCTAATAATATTCGACATATCTATTTTTAAACTGGCAATCTAAAAATAGATTCCACCTAGTATGTCTAAAAATAGAAGTCCATCTATTTTTCCAACTTGACCAACCATCCACAAATAGCATCCTGCAACTCATAGAATATGATCGACATGTCTAAAATTAGACATAGTCCAAAAATAGACTTTGCGCCAAAAATAGCCTGTGGGCCCACTTAGTGAAGGCGACTTCTTTCCACTAAGCTCATCATCTTGTTGCAATCTCAACACTCCCTCTCAACAAGATAAGGATTAGCTACCACCCCGATCCTGCCTCTGTGGTATTCGAATTTTCTCCTAGTGAGCGCCTTCGTCAAGATATCAGCATCTTGATCCTCCGTGGGAATATATGAAAGTAACATGATCTTCTGTTGCACACAATCTCTGATATGATGATATTGGATGTCAATGTGTTTAGATCTATCATGAAATACTGGATTAATCGAGAGTTTTATGCAACTCTGATTATCACAATATATAATAGTAGGATCTAAGTGTGAACCGAACAAGCCGACCAGGATCTTCCTCATCCATATAGCCTCGCATGCAGCCAAACTCACTGTCATATACTCGGCCTCTGCTGAATTGAGTGCCACGGATCTCTGCTTCTTGTTGTACCAAGAAACTGCTGTCGACCCGATACTGAAAATCCCTCCAGATGTGCTCTTTCTATCCATTGGGCTCCCTGCCCAATTTGCATCCGTGAAGCCACATAGCCTCACCTCATCTGACTGTCTATACCATAATCCACATCCTGATGTGCCTATGATATATCTCAATACATGCTTGCCTGCCTTCCAAAAGAGCTTGGTAGGCTTAACCACATCTTGTGAAAGTTGGTTAACAGCATAGCATATGTTGGGTTGTGTATTGACCATATACATAAGCGACCCCACCAACTGTCGATAAACAGTGGCATCCACTGCCTCTGCCGATGTAGCATCCTCTTTCCTCCAACCACCAGGAAGAGGAGTGTCGATAGGCTTGCAGCCATGCATGTTGAACTTCTCCAGTATCTCCTAGGCATACTTGCCTTGAGACACAAACAATCCATCATCAAGGTTAAATTTCCATCCTGTGAAATAATGAAGGAGGCCCAAGTCCTTCATCTCAAACTCCTAAAGATCAAATTTTGCATGAGTGTATCAGCTCATCACCCTAACAACCAAATCATCTACATAAAGTACAATGATCAACAACTTACCCTCCACCACAACTGCATAGGCTCCTGATCCGCCTCACTCTGGAGAATCCAAGCAAGTCCCGTGAAATAACTGTCTATCCATGTGTACTAAGCACAAGGTGCTTGTTTCAACCCATACAACACTCTTTTGAGCCTGCACACGTGCGACTCGCTGCTGAAGATCTCGAAACCTTCGGGCTGCTAAATGTACACCTCCTCCTCAATCACCCCATTGAGAAACGCAGTCTTCACATCCATCTGATGAATGTGCCACCCCATCTGCGCTGAGAGAGCAAGAATCATCTGTATGGAAGAATACCTTGCGATAGGTGAAAAGGTTTCCTCATAATTGATCCCCTCAATCTGTGAGAAGCCTCAGACAACAAATCTTGCCTTGTACTTCTCCACACTCCCGTCAGCTGCTTGCTTCATTTTGTAGATCCATCTCGAACCCACCACTGATTTCCCTTCCGGCCTTGGGATAATCTCCCATGCACCGTTTCTGACAATCGAATCATACTCTTCCACCATGGCATCTACCCATGCGGGATCCTCCACAACTTCCTCGAAAGAGGATGGCTCTGTCACGATACACTTGCTCATAAGAGCCGTGTATCCAGTATACCAATCAGGTGACTGTCTCTATCTGCGTTGTGATGTAGGTGCTCCTAAAACCTTCTCTACATCTTGAGCCAGTCGCTCAGCTTCTGTAGTGCGCTTTCACCCTCTGATGGTTGGCACTGCATGAGTGGTCTCTTCCACTCGATGAACCTCCTCTTATGGCTGATCCACATCCTGAGGCTCATCCTTAGGAACTAATAGCTCCTCATCTGCATGCAAGTGTGGCTCCCTCTCAAGCGAACACTTCATGGCTTTCTCCTCATGAAATTTGATATCCCCTCGCACAACAGTCTTGCGACTATCTAGAAAATACACACAATAGTTGTGAGGCATATCAGTGTACCCCACAAATATCCCAACCTTTGCAGTCGGCTCCATCTTCTTCCTGGCATCCTTCATCACATGAATGTAAACAAGTGAACCAAAAATCCTCAAATGGGAAATATCAGGCTTCTTACCAGAAAACGCCTCCTTGGGTTTACTCGTGCCAAGTATCCTGTGAGGACAACGGTTTTGCACATAAATAGCAGTATTGCATGCCTTAGCCCACAAGTGTATGGGAAGGCCCTGATCATGCAACATCGCCCGTGCAGCACCCATGATCGTTCTGTTCTTTCGCTCAGCAACCCCATTCTGCTGTGGGTTATGAGGCATTATGAGCTCTCTTCGAATTCCTTATGTGCTACAAAATTCCTTGAATTCTCCAGAGATGAATTCACCACCATTGTCGCTCCTAAGAGCCTTCACCTGCTTCCTCGATTCTTTCTCAACCAGTGCCTTGAACTCATAGAAATTTGAGTATGTCTCGCTCTTCTTTTGCATGAAGAAGATCTAGCACTTCTGAGAAAAATCGTCAACAAATATCACATAGTACCTGTGCTTTGCTGTCGAAGCTACTGAGAAAGGTCCACACAGGTCTGTGTGAATTCTCTCAAGGATCGTCGTGGCGGGACTATCCTTCTCGTGAAAGGTGACTTTCACAAATTTTCCCAAAGTACATCCCTTGCACTAATCTAACTGCGCAAGTGTACCTTTAGGAAGCCCGGTAGAAATCTGCTGCAAAATTTTCAAAGCTCCATGGTGAAGGTGGCCCAATCTCTTGTGCCACAGCTCGCCATTATCCCGACTCACCACTCCTTCTGCCTTGCCTTCCATTGCTACATAGCCATCTACCTGCAACTGATAAAGGTTCTTAACTTGAACCCCTATCCTCTGAGTCTCACCAGTTTCCTTACTGCGTAGGAAAGCCTTTCCCTCGCTAAAGACAACATCATATCCCTTGTCTTCTAACATGGCCACCGAGATCATATTCTTCTTCAATCCTGGAACATGCATCACTTCCTTCAATACGAAGGGTTTACCAGACTCCCTCTCAAATGAAATGGTACCGATACCGGTCGCACTGTATCTACCATCATCGCCCATCTCGACGTGCACTCCAAGATCTTTCTCATCTAGATCAGTAAACAAATATTTGTCTCTGGTCATATTAAAAGATGCACCACTATCAAGAAACCACACTGAACCTATCACACTTGAGACCAAGCAAGCGATCAGCGAAAAATCTAGCTCAAACTGTGAGGCTAAGGCCTCTCCAGCTGCAGATCCACCAGCCTGCTTATTTTTCTTCTTCTGTGAACAATTAGTGGCGTAATGTCTGTGTTGGTGACAGTGAAAGCACTTCACCTTGGACATGTCCTGCTTCTTGCCTTTCGCACCGGATTGAGAATCATTCTTCTTGCTCTCCCCTTCCTTGCTTTGGCAGCCAAAGCACAATTTTCTTCATCTAAGTTCTTTGATGAAGATCAATCCCTGGTACTTCGCCTTATCTCCTCTTGCACAAGATCCGACCAAAGTCGCTCCCATCCTGGCAATTTCTCCCGACCATTGACAAAGTCCTGATAGGAATGCCAACTCTTCGGAAGCCCAAGGAGAGCCAAGCTCACCAAGTCCTTGTCATCTACAGTCACTCCCACACTTCCCAGCTCATCCCTGCATTGGATGAACTTCGTGAGATACTTGGGCATACTGTCGCCTTTCTCCATTTTTATGTTCCTGAGTTTATCCTTGAGTGCCAACTTCCTCTGGTCACTCTTTCTTTGGAATAAGTCTGTCAACGCTTTCCACATCAAGAATGGAGAAGCCTTACCATGAATGCTGGAGACTGTGTGATCCTTTACACCTTCCAACAGAATTCTTCGACACTTTGTTGTCTTCTTTTTCCATGCGTCAAGTGCGGCAGCATCGCCAGAAGCAGGTTTTGGAATTTTTGCATCTATGAACTCCTTCAACCCATTTTCATCTAACACTGCCTCCATCCTATCCTTCCATGCAATATAATTTGAGCTACCCTCAAGGGCATACTCCAATCGCAATCCATTGAAAGACATCTCAACTTCAGCACCAAGAAAAAACTGCTACAAATTCGAATTCCACCAGCTCAAAACTCAACCGCTTCAATGTTTTGCAATTGCTCCAATGATCAATATCGCTCTGATACCATGTAGAAATTTGATAACTGATATGTTATACACCGAGATTCTCCTAGTCACACACTATTTTAACTTCATGCAAAATATATAATCTCTTCTACGATTGACCATTAATTGCGGAAATAAAAACAATCGCATGCGCACATTAAAACCATAAACAATCACACATATGAACACAATATTTTATGGAAAAGCTTAAAGATGAAAACCCCCAACTATCTGTATATTATATTTCATAGATATCATGTAACAATCATTATACAAAGCTCCTCACAAGCTCTTAGTACAATCTTCAATTGCTACACACTAATCAAGCCCGATCTAGAAAAACACATGCTCCAATCTCTGCCACCTGATAGCCTACCTATACTGCAGAATCACTCTTGAAGAATGGCTCATAATTAACTTCGAACCACCTGGCTTGTACTGTGCAATCCTCATTGGCATCTCCATCAATGTGTGGTGCAAACTCATGCACCAGTATAGTCACAATTGATAGTCACACTCCTCTTTCACCTACCTCTTCACTGGTCTCCACTGAAACTGTCCATGCACTGAAGTTAACTGATGTATTCTTTAGTTGATTAATGAGTTTATAATTAGTGAATTAATTAATAATTAATTCACACCACTCTCACTAGTGTATCAATTAGTTAGACTAGATACAACTAGCTCAACTATGTTTAACTCAGTTAAACTGAACACAACTCCATCATCTTCCTCAATCAACTCCACCAAACTCTCTCACATGAGTTCTAACTGAAGTATCCATGCAATAGCTCTTCTTAACCCTCAGGAATAGCGTAATTCCTTCTGTCAGCTCCTGTGCCACATCTGTGCACTTAACTGAAGTGCTCCAAGAGAATAAGATAATGTTTGTAGTCCAAATATTATTAAGAGCTAATAATATTTAACATATCTATTTTTAGACTGGCAATCTAAAAATATTTTCCGCCCAGTATGTCTAAAAACAGAAGTCCATATATTTTTCCAACTTGACCAACCATCCACAAATAACATCCTGCAACTCATAGAATATGATCGACATGTCTAAAAATAGATATAGTCTAAAAATAGACTTTGCGCCAAAAATAGCCTACGTGCCCACTTAGTGAAGGCAACTTTTTTCCACTAAGCTCATCATCTTGTTTCAATCTCAACAATGCTAGTAAAAGACTAAGCATGGAAAAGATTGGTGTGGTATCTACAGATAGGTTGGTTGAGTCAGCTTGTATAGATGGATTGTTTGTAGTCCATGATGAACAAAGAGGAGTTCATAAATAAAAGAAGATTATGGCTACTGATAGTCATATTAAATTTTCTAAGGGAGATTATGAAAGATCCAGTAAGGATAAACTTGATAGAGAACTAGCTGAGATAAAAGTGCAGCTAGAAGTGTTGAGAGAATTCATACAGGGGAATATGGAACACCAAAGGTATGGTTGGGTTCTGCGGAAGAAAAGATTCAAGTGGAGTCAGCTGCAGAGTAGGATGAGATCTGACACAAGAATTCAGTTAGAAGAAGAACTTAGAGGAGCTGAGTTACATCATAGGATGTGTGCCGAGGAAGAGGTTTAGTTATGTGAACCTAAGCAAGGGTCTATTCTTGGTGATATCAGTAATGAAGATGAAGACATGAGACTAGCTGATGGTTTCATGGATCCTTGGAAGGATGGGAACCAACGAAAAGAGCTGATGTTTAAAACAACAAGAGAGGCTATGGATCCTTATGGTTTTGAAACAAATGATATTGTATGTTTGCAAGTGAAATTGGTAAAGAAAGACAATTTCCTAATGGTGTCATAAATGATGAAGGGAGAGGATAGAATCTGATTTATGTTCAAGAAGAAAATGAGACAGCTAAGTCTTATATACAAGCACATGCATAGCTAAGTGAAGGAAATGACTTCCAAAAGCCTACTGAGAAAGCTAAAAACAAGAATGACTTGGCTTATGATGATGGCCAAGAAAAAAATGAGGCAAAATATGATATCAAGCATTCATATGTTATGCTTGAGAAAGCTGAAAAGAAGACTAGTGAAGACTTTCTGAGTCCTAAAAGAGACTTAGAACAGAAAGAGAAAGATTTGGTGATTGAGTCATCAAATAAGACCACTAGTTCTTATGAGTTTAATGCTGACAATTTGAATGTGTTTATAGGTTGTGTAGAAGACAATCCATCTCTTGGAATT
This sequence comes from Pinus albicaulis, assembly GCA_034641835.2. Lineage (NCBI taxonomy): Eukaryota > Viridiplantae > Streptophyta > Pinopsida > Pinales > Pinaceae > Pinus > Pinus albicaulis. The sequence goes on along the minus strand of JAXQQM020082579.1, from coordinate 100,973 downwards.
GTCTCAAGTAAAGCTGAAGTATATCTAGCAAAGCATAATGAAGAAGAAAATTTTCAAGCAAGGTATGATGAAGAGTGTCTTTCTGATGAAGACCAAGTTGATTTGTTGCAGCAGAAGGAATTCACAAGTTCCTTATTTAATGAAGGGAGTAACTTTAATGGAGATGAAGTAGTAATGCCTCATGAGATGAAACTTGTTCTTGATGAGGACAAAGAGGGATTGGCTTGCTTAAATAGCCAAAGGAAGATTTTTGGGTGGAAATTTAGGACTGTCATAGAAATAGAGAATCAGAATTCCATTCTAATTAAAGAGGAAGAAGCAGTGTCACAAAGAGGTATTCTTAGTGACAAGGAAGAAGAAATCCATAAAGATGAAAATGAGGCAGTTATGTCTCAAGCTAAAGGAAAATTAGTCCTAGAAGTGGAAAAGACTAAATTGACTATTAGGACTAGTCAAAAAGTAGAAGGACAATAATGGAATGTTGTCAATGAAGAGGAAGAGAGTTATGTTGAAACTATAATGCAACATACTGAAAAGGTACTTGAAGGGAATCAAGTGATTAGTGAATTGTTGAGTTGCTTGTTGAAATCATTTGAGCAAGAGAAAGAGATTGCAGACAAAAAGATTGAACCATTTCAAACTTTAGTTGAAATAGAGATAGATACTATTTTCCAAAACCTAATTATGTTAACTGTTATACAGGAAAGTGTGAATAAATATATTACTACAATCATAGAATTAGAAGGCAATTTACCTTTTGACAGTAAATTTGCAAACAAGGAAAATAAGAGGGATGTTGCACAGGGAGATATCTTCATAGATATTCAGGAAGTTTGGGTAGTAGCAATGTCCGGAGTAATATTTACAGCAATATCTGGGACAGAGTGTAGTAGAATGTGTTGGAAGAGGATTGGAAAGATTGGATTGCAAGAAACCATAGATGAACTATGAGAGTTTATGCGAATACCTAAGAAGAGTTACAACGAAATGAAAAAAGCAATCCATTGTGGAATTGTTTGGAAAGTGAAGAATAGTGAAGATAGAGGCAGTGGAGCACTACAATACATAGTATGGAAGCTTGGAAGATTGTAGCTAAAGAATGGTGAAGACAATGCAGCTTATGGACAACAACAAAATAGAGTTTGAGATCTTAGAATATTCAAGCAGTGAAGACACATGATCAAGAGGTCATGAATTCTCTTACCTCAAGGGTCTGATGCAGGAGCATTAAGGTAGAGTCAACAATCTGACTAGCTGGTCACATGTTGCGGTTTGGGAAGAGGACTAGCATTCCTAATAATTTGAAGACTTTAGTTTTAAAGTATTTTGTTTAAAGTTAATTTGGGCTAACATAGCCATTGTAATATGTAGGTTAAAAGAATAGTTAGATTAGGATTAGTTAGGCATTTAGTTGAATAAATTGTTAGTTAACTGAATAATAGTTTCTCAACCATATGGAAATTTTGGGAAAGACATAAAACAAAACCAAATCCACCATCGTGGGGTTCTGCCTTCCATAGAGAAAAAAGAGAGAATGAGAAGGAAATAGGTGTGAAAGAGGGTTGAACAGAGAGTAGGAATAAATGTAAAAACCAACCATCTCAGGGCTTGGTTCTGTGTATTTTTCATTTATAAATTAATTCCAAGTGTTTTGGATTTTGATCGGACTCTCTGTTTTAACCTGTTTGTTTTATTTCCCTGTCGAGATCAAGTATTTCATTTATGTGTTATTATATAGGCATATTGCTTCTGTTGATGAATATAAAGACTGAGCGAGAAGGAGAAATTTTTGTGAACTTCGTTTAGACAAAGTTATGGCAGAGACCGAGGGATGAGAGATGAAGAACAATATTAGGAGGGATCCACGCGTCTATAGGTTGAGTAAAGCTTAGGGGAGATAGAGTTGAAGAATTCCGAACAAACTCAGAAGGATAGCATAGGAGTCAAGTGGAGCAGAACAATATTGCAGAGCGGTGGCAGTTGAAAGAGGAGTAATCAACTAAAGAACATAATACACTTAGAAGAACTCTATGGGAGGAATCGACGGCGAGGATGGAATCACAAAGATGAGAAGGTTGAACGGACGAATGACATTAGATTGCAGATCCAAAGATAAGAGATGAACGGTTAAGGTGAGTTGAGAAAGTACGAAGTGGACGTGTGTCGGCATGGCGCAATTTTGATTCGGCAATTGTAGTATTTAAGTGTTAATTATTTTGCAAGGTAAACAAGATAACTTGCGATGCGATGCAAAAGGAATGAAAGATGTGAAGTGATGCGGGGAGGTCACGTGTCGTTGTTGCACATTAGCGCACATCGACGGTTTTAAGGTTTAACGTTAAGAGTTCGCACAATATAGTGTTTTGGTTGTGATGCGATGTGGATGGGAGATGGCATGTGAGTAGGTACAATATGGCCATTAGATCTGGTGAAGGTCTACGGCAGAGATTACAACGCGATTTCGCATCGACGGAAGAATAAGTTCATTGTTAAGGTCGTTGGTAAGTTTTCTGAAACGTGATGCATTGTGATTGGTCTGTGTATGGTGGGACCCTGAAACCCTGTCCGCATATATGCAAGTGATTTGAGTTATACGGGGTCTGTTATAAAGAGAAGCGTTGTTTGATTGCTAGTGTATATATGTTAATAACCCCGAATTTTATAATCTGTTGTGTATAAAGAGTTTATGTGGGTCCTAACCCACAAGTCCACCAGTATTTTCATTAAATTATAGTTACAACTACATCAACTCATTTCATTTGACACTTGTTCATATGGCATCTTTTTTAATTAATGAATTTAATTAAAAGGGAAAAAAACCACATCAACATGTATCATGAATTAAGGGTTTTGATGTTTATGGTGAATTGATACTTATTAGCAGTAAACAACTATTTAATTTATATGACTATGCTAGTTTTTACCTTTAAACATAACAACATAGAACTATTAAACCCATCCATCCATATATTTAGTGTTTTGCTTTGTTTATCTATTATTTATTTTATTTTTTTCACCATAATAATGTATTGAATGAATTCCATAAATAATTGCGTGAAAATGATTATAAAAATATATTTGAATTGTGAAAGTTATGTAAATCAAGCATAAGATTTTGAACGATTTTAGATTTATTATACATTTAAAAATTTAATCTCAAATAAAAAGAAATATCATTTATTAAATTATTGAAAAAAAAATAAACAATTAAAAATGGTTTAAGTAATTATGTGTTAGAATTTAATGTAAATAATTAAATTGCAATATTGAAAATGATAATTTCACCTTAAAATTAGTTTTCACATTAAAAAATTCACAAAGAAAGAAGTTTCATTTACTAATCTAATATACTGGATATTTGTTGATAATCTTTAATGTGAAATTTCACAAACAAAGAACTTTCGTTTACTAATCTGATACGTGGAATATTTGTTGACAATTCCATCTATATAATGATTCATCCCTGCCATGGACTCTCCATTCCTAACTACGCAACTTCATTCTCTTTATTCGTACCATCTCTACTTATTTCACCAGGGAGGGCAGTCGTTCGAAAGGTACTATTTGACAAAAAAATTCTTTATCGATGATGATCCCTGGTATTTTTCACAGGTCGGAGATATAACGTTTCAGAAGTTTATGAATATTATGAGTATTTCTATCAATTTCACTAATTGATTCCGCAGTTGAAAAGAATGCGTGGATAAACATTTCAAATTCGGAGAATCAATGAGCCACAATTTCTCCAAATTATTAACCTGATTGAGAGAAAGAGATAGCTCTTCCAACCAATTAATTGCTAATATTAAGTTCATTTTTGAACTTGATATTAAATTATAAATTAACTCCTTCTTCATCTCTGCTCTTATGAGTTACATCTTTGTAACAAGACTTAACCTACGTCATCTACAATGATAAGATATTTTATACTTTTGGAAGATGAGATATGCTTTTTAAGTCTATGTATACCTTACTTAACAATATCTATTTGGTCAACCGATTGAGTCAGATCCTTGAGAAGTTTCCTCAATAATGAAACATAAGAGCTTTCTTTGACATCAGATATGAAGCATGATCCACTGTACTCTTATTCATTTTTTACAAGGATTCATTGGCCAAATTTTTCTTTCCTATTCCACCTGGACCCAAAAGCCCCACAAACTTTGGGTTGCAACTACACATTGTCTCTCCAACCCTAACCTAATTGTAAATCTGAATGATACCAGGGCCCACCCTCAAAGTCAACCGTTGAATTTGCAGCTGGGACACCTGACTCTATGGTTGCGCCCTGGGATGAAGGATGTCCCATAATGTCATCTAGAATTCTTTTCGAGAACATATTTCAATCGTCTTTTCTCGTGTATATCCAACACGTGTTCCACGACCTTACCCAATAACTCTTCCTTTTCGACGAATGGTATTGAGTAAAAAAACCTGTGAGAAACAACCAATGCTTAACAATCAATCAAAGTGCTAAACTTATGTGGATATAATTTTGAAATATCTCAAAATATGACTCTCTAGAGAGGTTATACAATGGACCTCTGTGGGTTGTCATAATCTCAAATATTCTTCAAATATGAATATCTCATAATCTGACTCTGACTCTCAAGAGAGGTTATATAATTGATCTCTCCTGACTCTCAGATTCCCAGATTTTCTTGTAAAACAATCATAAGCAGGATGCAATGTGACCAAGTAAAAGATAATATACTTGACATTAGAGATATTTGCAATGGACATAATGTTGAAATATAACAAAATAAAATCTAATGCAATTGATAATTAAGGGAGATATTTGCAATCGACATAATGTTGCACTATAACAAAATAAAAGCTAATGCATTTGAAATGAAGGGAGAGGTAGATTAGTAAGAGGTACTTACCCATTACACTGCGTGCAAATTTTCTATGCTTTCTTTACGTCTGAAATACTAATCAACTTGTTGAGGGATTTGACTCCTCACAAAATCTCAAGGTTCCTTCCCATCCCAATGGCTATGGAAATTCCATTCTACATTGGAGCTTACTTTTTCATTGACATGTTTGTGGGTTTTGTCATCTTATTTGTATGGGAGAGATTGGAAAGGAGAGATGCTCAACAATATTCAGGGGCTCTGGCATCAGGATTGATCTGTGGGGATGGTATTTTGATTGTACCTTTGGCAATTATTTTCCTCTGTAAAGTAAGTCCACCTATTTTCATGTTATTTTAATCCACTTGAAGTACCTCATATGCAAATGTATCTCATAGGTTATACTTCAATTTCAATATTTACTCATCAGTATGAAAATCAAATATTTTGAACTATAGATTTTGGTACATTGTCTCTGCATGTTTCTGCAGGTGAGTACAAGTTTATAAGTCTGCTATGACTCTCAGTGGCATGGCTAGAATAGTATTCTCATCTATGTGCACCAATTATTCAAAGTATTTTCTTTCATAAAAGATCAGGTATATTACTTTTAAAAATATCATTTGATGTTTATAACACCCCAAGCTACCAATAATAAGATAACACTTATCTATAACATCGGGTTGTAGTATTCAAAAACCCCCCCATTATGATTAATAAGTAAATTTAATAAATAATGGGGACCCTTTAAAATTTTAGATGAAATCATTTTTTTATGAATAAAATGGGAGAATTTTAATGTTAGTTGAATTTTTTAACAAGAAACATACATTATCGGGACTAAATGTCGAAGTAATGGTTCTAAGAGAAAATCACACTTAAAAGTTTTTGCTCACGATCGCAATCGCAACTTTTGTATATATCGCGCCTCCAATAGAAAACCCCAATATGAATTCCCCGATTAAGAAATGCGGGATAGGTCTAAATGACTTAAATAACGTGAAAACATGTTTCCATGTATAAAATAAGTAAAGTTCGACCCCACAATAATGCCATGTTCCACATCGCACTTCACATATCAGAGGATTCCAATTGAACATCCTCCAAATATCTCTCATCCTCGATAACCCATTCCTTCCGATATGCCAATATCCATACTCCTGCAACCTCTGATAAGACTTTCTTCCCTGATATCGTAACTATCCATATCACAACTTTCTATATCACACATTTGATTGAGTGTTACTTTAAGAAAACCCAAATATAGAATATCTGATAAATGTTTCCCACCTTTGTTTTATAACTGTTACAATATTAATAACACTTATGTTTTAGAATGTGTATCCAAAGGAAACCTCCAGTGTGAAACCTCTTATAGTTGCTGAATTGGACAAAAAGCCATGTGAACCCACGTTTCATCACTAAATTAACAAGTGTAACAAATTCAATCTTCTCGAAATCATAAATGATTTGATTGTTGTTGTTTAATGATTGATTTATTTCACTCATAAAGGCATAGATCGTAATCATATGAGTCATTTTCTTTATCTATTCTCTGGTTAACAAATTTTTTTTCTCATTTCTGTATTTTCTTCCCTGTAGACTAGTCCAGACAATCAAAATACAAATGAAATGTCTAAGAATGTTAAGAGAAATAAGAAGCTTGTGGTGCAACATTCGCCTCCTTGTTTGGAAGTTACTAAAATTTTCCTGTTGTTCATAGATACTACGTGCACACCAGACGCTGGAATCTCCTCATGGGAGGCTATGTATAGATTGTTTGAATATGAGAAACCTAGATAGTGGAGAGAAAGGATGCAACTGATAATTCCACATCCACTTCTAAAAATTCCTGGAGCGATGTGGCTACTTCTCATCTAGAAAAAAATTTTGCATGACCAAAGATTCTACCATACATAAACATGGTCAAATGGGTCATAAAAAAATTGAATATTACAAAAAGGACCTTCCTTACTTCCAAGAAGACTGTAATTGGGTCATTAACTGGTGAGGATTTGAGGAAAATGTATCATTTTCCACCACCACAGAAGAAATACGCCAAATAGTTTGTCCAAAATTTCATGGCAGAAAATGAAGATCAATCAGAACCTATCAAGCAATGTAGAAGGGACCCTAATAAGCACAAGTGCAAGGACAAGGATATGTATACTATTGCATCTCTCGTTGGCCCATATTGTTACATAGTTTCCATGATGTGTAGGGTGTATGGGTATCCAAATACCCATAAGTTCTCAGTTCAATGGGTACCTTTGATAGATGTTGCTTCAAATGCATATATAATGGACTAGACAACTATATTATCCAATAGTATAGCCTCCCAAATTATTTCTTATAGATAAAAACACAGTTTTTCTAATAATATTGTGCCCTCTTTTTACATGAGTTCTTACATTATGGATGTTATCTTCTTTACATATGATTTTCCATACAAGGGATAGAAATGGACCCTAGAAGGCCCTAAGCCTATTACCATTTAACATGATATACTTTGGGAGTCCAATTTCCAACAACATTTCTATAAAATATGCCATGGGGTTATGTTGCCAATGCTCCAATATGTTTTTGATGAAAATGCCTCCAAAATTTCCAAAGAATCCAACAATGATTTTACAACTATAGGAAAATGGTTTAGAGAAGAGTCTTTTACCTATGTTCAGATTTTCAACATTTTAGCCAACCCACATGTTCTTCTACTATATGTCCCCGATAAGCTCCTAGCCTGGGAAATTTCTTACCAAACTGTTGGGAATGGCCTAACCAAAGCCATAAAAGATGTTAAGAAATATGTATTGCCATATTTTCCTATTCAATGTGGAGTTTATGCCCTTAACAAATTCAAGCATGTTTTGTTTGAAATTGACCAAATCCAATGCTTGAATTTCCCGACTATCCCAAGCAGACGGTTTGATCCAAATGATACAACAAAAAATTTCACTTCACAGGTCAAGGTACATAAATTCACACATGAACCATATGCATTTGATGATTTATTTGAATTAGCCTAGACTTATTCACAAGTAGAAAGGTTATCAACTACCTGAATCACTCTCGAAGAATTAAACAAGTTCAAACATTACCAAAACAAAAGGTTAGAAAACCTGTCTCTGGACACGTTGAGGACTCCTCAAAAAAATACTCAGCAAGGTAAGCCCCTGCCAATTTCATAGAAGGGAAGCAATGCATCACAGGAGATAGAAATAACCTCATCATCAATTGATCAAGCCAAATATTTCCAAGAGGGCAGCGAGCTAGATGAAATTTTGGATCAGTTTGATCATGCCATTTAGATTACATGATCCTAGGATTTAAAAACTTCAGTTTGTTAGGAATATGTAATTAGCAAGATTGGCAAAGTCCAATCACAGAAACAACATTATTTCAACCACTTTGGGATTCTAGGATCTAGCCCTCCTAAATTCGGAGAGGGATCTCTCCAATAAATGCAAAGATTGGATTTGTCTTTGAAAGTTTATGGTAATGATGTTAGGCTAGTTACGAAGGCCAAAGGTTTTGTTTTTTTTTTTATGGTTGAGCATGATTATTGTTTGAGGTGGAAAGTCCTAAATGCAAAGAGTTTCAAAGGGAGAAGTTGCAAGAAATCAGAACAAGCTTTTGCCAAAAAGATAGATAATTGCAGGTTTTAGTCCATTGGGCTATGGATTCATAATAGGGTCTAATTGAAACAACAAGAGGCAAGAGTGGTCCATGGGGTAAGTCATCTATGTCTAAGGATCTCTAAAGTTTGATTTATGGAATGAAATGATACAATAAGAAGGGGAATTAAACAAATGAAGAACAAAGAGCAGCCCAGGATCTAGTAAGTACTTTGAAACTAGCCAGCCTTTAACAAACACTTAATAAAGACATAAAAGCAATCCAGGATCTGGTAAGTACTTCGAAACTAGCCAACCTTTGATACACTTTCAATAGAAAACACTTAAAAATAGGGGGGAAACTTGAAGGCAATTGTTGGAGTAGAAACTAGCGCGCTGGGCTCACCACAAATCCTCTCCTAGCACTGCTTTACTTCGTAACTTTCAAGACAAACACAAAGATAACAAAGAATGGTCTAAGATCTGGTAAGTACTTTGAAACTAGCCAGCTTTTAACACATTCCAAGGGAAACTTTCAGACAGTCTTTTGGGATAAAACTAGGACCAGGGCACACCATATCTTCCTTAGTTGACATGAAATGAAAATAACATTCAAGAACAATATTTAGCTAAGACAGGAGGACGAGGGAACGGCAGCATTCCTACTGCTTAAACTGAATTAAATCATTCCTAAATAACACAATTTGGAAGAAAACACACAGATAAATATTTTCAGTCAGAGAAGGGTACTGATATGCAGTAGGTCCTAACTCTATGCATGATGTTCTTTATAAGAGAAGATGAACAAAGTGAAAGCAGAAGTAAAATAACAATTCACAATAAGAAATAACATCACCGTCGACATAGACCAGGATCCCATAAATCAGCTTATATTGATGCTCCAAACCAGTTACAGCTTTAAGTCCAATGCTTTAGTTTAGCAATCATCTACACTTCCCAAACTAACTTATCTATCACAAGTAGAGCTCCAAGAGCCAGTGAACACTATTTAAAAGTAGAAGTCTCAAGCTCAAGTATATTTCAAAGTTCAGCAACCAACATTTTCTCATCTTCTATGGGAATATTTATAGAAGGAATGAGGAGGTGCGAGAGGATAAAATATATCCCAGGGCATTTAATACAGACTGAAGGCTTCTTGACCTTTGAGGGGCTCGATGAAGAAGCTTACATATGTGTCCTCTATGTTAAATGTTTTACATTAAGATTTAAGCTCGGTGGGAGCTTTTGTTGAACTTTAAGGCTCTGTGTCATGTTGTAGTAAATCTACTGATATTTTTGCATTAAGTTCTTTGGAAGAATTAAATTTCCAGCTGTGTTGAGGCAAATATCTAATTTTGAACAATAACTTCAGCCTCTGTTTGAATGCTTTGAGGCACAGGTGGCTTTGTGGTAGCTGAGAGGAATCAATTTTCCTCTGATGTGGTGGTGGAGGCCTTTCTGTCTGATAAACACTTACGATTTTCTTTAACTGTGTTTTAATTTGGAGGATTAGGCTTTTGATAATCAATCTTAGCCGTAATCCCCCAAATTGTCTTCAATCTTATGTTCTGTTGTGTTCTGTCTTCGACACTGATACTCTTTTAATTTGATTTTAAATAACATTGTGTCTTGTTGATGTGCAGGCCGCGCAGGGCTCATATGGCATCAATGCCTCATGAAACATTGATGAGACATGGAGTTTGATCCCTACGAATGGTTCCCTTTGATGAATCAAAGGCATGGGAATCGTTATTCCCAACCTTCGGCTTTCTATTTAATATGACGAAAAACCATTCAAACACCTGCAAAATACAAAGCTATATTATAAAATCTTGCGTTTTTGGGTTTTACCGTGGCAAAGGTTGTAGGGAGGAGCGTGGCCGTTGGATGGCATCATCCAATGGTTGGGATTGGTTTAGAAAGAGGTCAAAGGAGAGCAAAGGGAGAAAATAAGTTAGATCCGTCGATCGCACAGAGATCGACGGTTGGGATTGATCGGGAGAAAATAAAACAAGGGAGTCACTTTATAAAGAAATGGCGAAAATGCAAAGAAATAAGGTTTAAAACCTTTGGTGGAAGAAGAAATGAATGAGAAATCAAAGTGGGCTTTCGGATGATCGTGGGCCGTTGGACGAGATTGGCCCATGCGATCAACGGTGGAGAAGGCGTGTGATAAAAATCCAATGGAAAGAGGGGAAGGTGGTTTCGGGACTTAAAACCACAGGTTTCGCGCGGAGAGAAGGCAAGTAGGCAGTTTTGCCTTTTGGAGCACGATATGCATCCCCTCCCGACACGTGGCATCAGGAAACCACTTATATCATGTGACCTTTGGGAGATTAACTTTTGTGCTTAAAGTTGCGCGACTTGTGATGTGGGCCGTCGGATCTGGGGTCTTGAGATTCGACGGTGGAGAATGAGTGTGATATGGATTAGATGCATGGGCGAAAGCAAAGGGGGTGGTTTCAATCTGGGCCATTGGATCGAACAAATCAATGGTCAGGATTAAATCTGGGGCTAACATGAAAAAATATACAGGCAGAGGAAGGATGAAGGAGGACCATTGATCTACAAAGATCAACAGCTGTAATTGGTCGAAAAACATTATGAGCAGGGCCACATAAATTTAACCAAAGGCGGGAAACGTGATCTGGACCATTTGATCTGGACACGTGGATGGTCCAGATGCAATCAGAGGCATTCAATCGATGGGGAAAGAAATTGCACAGCACTGAAAACCTGCGATGCGATTAAGCGTTGACCGTCGATTGGTTATAGATCAACGGTCGGGAATGAATCGGAGGATTTTGAAGCGGAGGTAAGACTTGTGATCGGAGTGAATGAGGAATGTTGGATCATGGAAGGTGGGGAGAAGATCAACGGCTCTCGATTGATCAAGGAAAATACCAATTGGGGGAAGAAATATAACGCGCCTGATGAAGCTTGCGATGCAATGCTGCACGGACCGTTGATTGGCTTAAGATCAACGGTCGAGATTGTTCAACTTACGCACCAGCGAAAAACCCTTTAAAACATAAGAAAACCCAATTTTAAATAGAAAAAAAAGGTTTTTATGCGTCGGGGTAGGTTTATATATATGAAATGGATAAGCACCCGACTGCAGGGCCTTGGTCTATATGGGATGATAATAGGCCTGGGGCGTATACAATAAAGGGCCAATCGCATTGGAGCTTCGAGCTTGGGCTTTTCAATATAACCATTAAAATTTTCCGATGCGATAAGCGCCACAAGGGCTTAGTGCCTGTTTCTAGCACCAAGGCATATGGAGGGGAAGTGGTTAAGGACTTAGCCCAAGGGGGCTTAATTCCATAGTCAAAATACTTGTTTTTAATGATATTTTCAAGATTTTTCAGTGGATTTGGGGGTTTCGGAATAGTTTAAAAATGAGTTTTAAACTATCTGAAAATAATTTTCATGAATGGAAGAAGGGGAATCATGAAAAATAGAGGAATTTTATGGAGAAAAATGGGAGAAAATGAAGGTTAGTTTTGAGTGGAGGAAGGGGAAAAATGATGATTTTGCAGCAGCCTTTTCTCATGAAATCAGCAGAATTTCTAAGTATAAAAAGGGAACAACAACGAAGATTTGGACAGAGGCATGAGGCCTTCAAGAGTCTTCAAGAGATAACACTTTTTAGCAGTAAAATTTGTTCCTTGAAGACTCCAAAAAAATTTTAGCCACCATTTGATATGACAAATTTTATAGGTAGCTAATAGTGGCTCCACTTGGGGATGGTGCCCTCTTGAAGGCATCAAGAATTTTAGACTTGCATTTAGTGCCTCATCCATTGGGCTTCCCTTCCTTTGCTGGGATGATCTTGCTCTGAAAACATATTAGTAGTCATAAAAACAATGGATCTTTCATCAACAAGCTTTCTACCTACCCAATCCTACTGATCTAACATTTTTTTCTTCATTAGAGTGCACTTGGATTGGCAAACTCCTTTTTCAACATTTTATTCTTTTGAAAGCATAAAAATAATCTAATTCTAATCCTTATCTCTCCATGAACTCAGATTAAACAGTTGAGTCCATATGCTTCTCTACCTAATCTACCATCTGTTGGGATTAAACTGTCCAACAAATTTTATTCACTAATTTCTAAAATAGAAATTCAAAAGCATACAAGTCAGGATTGAACAGTCTAACTTGTTGCTGATCTATGGCATAAAAAACAAGCTGCACATAGATCTTACTTTGCAGAAAATTAAAACAAAATGGAAGGCTTAGGATCTGAAAGTTCAAGCACTTCCTTCATCTTTTACAGCTTTGTTTTTTCCTCTTGTTTAAGTTGTTCTTCCTTTGTTGACTGGTTCAGATTTTGAGCTGATTAGAACCAGTTTTTACCTCTGATCTTGAATCAAGAAATAAACAGATTTGAGTCATCTCTCATGGAAACTTAGGTTCAAATTTTGAGCATGTTTGAACCTATAATTTCTAACCTAATCTATCTACTGAAAAGCCAAGATTAAACAGTTTGGAAAATCGAATTCACTATCCTATCAACTGTAAATTTAAAACTAATTAGTCAAGATTAGGCTGTTTGACTAACTAGAAGTGTGTTTTTCAGGAGTGGCATTTAAGCTTGCACACTTTCAGATTTTTTTCTCCTTTTGGTATGGGGTTGTACCTTTTTTGTTTTTACAATCTGCCCTCTTTTCTTTCTTTCATTGTTTTTGTATTTTTATTTTCTTCAAAGAAGAAAACAACAGCTAACTAAATGCTCAAAGGTTGAGCTTTATTGACATTCCTATCTAACCTATTCTAACATAGATTATTTACATTATCATATGACACAAAAATGCCAATGTAACCGGTTGAGTAGTGTCCAGAAGAAAAAGAAATTCTGGCTACTGGTCAGAAGTAACCATATCACATTTTGAAGATTATTCTTCAAAACGAAGGCTATCACAGAAGGTGACAACTTTTCATGTATTTGGCTCTTGCAAAGGATCACTACTTAAGAATTTGAGCCAGTTGGGATTTCCACAAACTCGTCCAAAGGATCAACAAAGAAAGGATGAAGATTCTCCTCCTTTTGTTCCTCCATGTCTGGTAGATTGTCTGCTTCCAAGACTTTAGCTTTGAGGACTACGTTGTCAGTATGTGGCTTGGAAGTATCATCATCCTTAACCTATAAAATAGCAAACAGTGAAATATCTTCTTTCTCTAAATTTATGTTTTCTTCTGATATAAATTTAGGTTCTTCAAATGGCAGATTGATATCAATGATAGGAGAAGTTTCTTCTTGAAAAGATGGTATATCCACAGTAGGATAGTCTTGTATTTGTTTTTCTCCTTCAAAGTTTTTCCAGTACCTTTTATTTTTTGGGACAACAGGTCTGAATTTTTCTTGAATTGTATATTATCTGCTCTCCCAAGGTCTTAAACATGTACTAGCCACAAGGGCTAATCCACTAGAAAAACTGTTTTGGTCTTTAGGAACAAGTATAAGTTGAGATTCTTTGAAAGTTTTTAACAAATACATGGCATCATTATTATAAGATTTAAGCCTGGGATGTTTAACCATGCATTCTTCTTTCACTTTCCTAATTACCAATTCTGCACTTCCATGAACTATTATCTTCTGTGCTCCTGATTTCTTCAATAAGTTGAGCCCCAAAAGAAAAGCCTCATACTCTGCTATGTCACTTGTGCATTGAAAGTTAAGTTTATATGAATAGGCTTCTGAATAATTGTTTCCTATGTTGTAAAGCCATATTCCTGCACCTACATTAGTTTTAGTACATAACCCATCAAAATTCATATTCCAAAGAGGACTAGTTTCATTATTATCATTGATTTCTTTACTATCCTCTTTGTCTTGAGTGCCATTGGATTGTTCTGTGGAATAGGCACCATGTTCATCTGGGTCTATATCTAAATCCATGTTTGTAAAGCAGAAAAAGAGGTCACTGCGTCTGTTCAATCAGTTCAAGGTCTTCTACCAGTGGAGTCGTTTGGTATTTTGGGAGTTTGAGAGTGTGGAGTCGCCAGGTGGAAAATTTTTAGCTCGTAAGGAGGTAAAATGTTTTATGGTTCCACCACCATGTGTTTCTTGTAAAGCTGCAAGGTTTTCAGGAACTGAATTAGCTCTCAAGGGTGATCTGAAAATAATTGAAAATTTAATCTTAGGAGACTTCCCAACGATACTTTCCGGGTTGTCAACTATCTCAGGTGGGTTTGGGTTAGGGTAGGCTCTAGTATGAATCTTCCTGGGAACCACTATGCTATGTTACCATGTTCATGCACGATTGAAATTGCAGTAAATTTTTCATTCTCAAGTGGTTACCATGTTCATGCACGGTTGAAATTGTTTCCATGTTTCTACTGAGATGTAGTAAATCAAATAAACATGCACACTCAATTTATAATTTTTCAAAAAATATTTATTTGTCATTGTTTGTGAAGATTTTTGTGCTAAAGGTGGATAAGATTTATTTTATGGTGATAGTTTAGAGCTTTTAAATTTTCCAATTAGAAAGATATTCCAAAGAAGAAACTTAACCCTAGCATTTCATTGATTCACATGTGCAGGATTTTGTTGCGAAGAAATATTTAGCTCAACTTTCTCTTACCACCTTAATCTGCTTCTCGGGAACCTTGCAGTCAACTACATTGACTCTGGTTGTTGAACTCAAGCCTTCTATATGGGCTATAGGATGGGACATTAACCTTCTAATTGCAGTTTATTTTGTATGTCTTCCAGCTGCATGTGAACTAAGTAGTTGCATGATTTGATTTACAGACAAATGCAAGATTTATGGAATACTAATAATTTGATTGCAAATTTACCATAAGAAGAGAGTTGTCACTTTTGTAATTGCATATTATGTAAAAGGTTTGTTCATGGAATTAAAAGGACATGTATTTGCCACAAAATTTAGTCCACTGATGATGATAATATTAGTTGTCATGGGCTCCATTATTCTTGCTGAGACCATCTATTTGGGAAGGTGAAGTGCCACACTGATAATTAGAGTATAGACTCAGGAGACTGAATTTTTTTTTATTCATGAATATAGAGACATGCAAGTAATATTTATTTATAACCTTCTTATGCAATGTGGTGGTAGCAGTTCTGATTGTAGTGGGTTTGTATGTTGTGCTGTGGGGAAAAGTCAAGGATCACAAAATACCAACTGGGAAAAATAGTCTAAAAGTGCTTCCTATAGTAGATGTTGTAGAAATTATACAATATGCATGTATATTACCGGACTCCCCTGATCTAACAATTAAATCCACTGTTAAATACAGAATCCTTCTACTCAATTCTTTGTGGAAATTAAATCATCAATTGCAAACATATGAAGAAAAATCAATTGCACATAACAAGATGTTTTATCGGGAAAGCTTAAAGCTAAAAACCCCAGCTATCATATATTATGTATATCATGGAATCATGAAACAATCTCATACAAATCTTAGCTCATAGAGCTCTCGGCACAATATACAATCATATCACACTATCATACAAAAATTGGTTCAAACGTGAACCAATTTACTGCCTCCCGATAGCCTGCATCCACTGCGCAATCCCAGATGAAGAAGATCCCTAAATGAATTCGATCTTGCCTTTCCTTGACTGTGCAATCCTCATTGGCAACTCCAACGTGTGTGTACATGCATTGAATGCATCGATATAGTCACAACTGATAGTCAAACACACCCTTTCACCTATCTCTCCATTGGGTCTCCACCGGATCTGACATGTAAGTAATTAATTGTTGTATTTATTCAGTTTCAAGTAAGACACTACTTGTGAATTAATTAAATAATTAATTCACTCATCTTTCACCAGTGTATCTTTAGTTACAACTAGCATAACTAAGTTTAACTCACTTCACTGATTTCAACTAAATAACAACTCACATAACTCCTCTTCCAACTGTGTCACACTTAGTTACAATGAATTCCATCATGCATGAGTCACCAATCAACCTTGGAACCAGTAATTCCTTCAGCTAATTGGTTTGCCACATCAATTAACTGAAATCAAGTGCTTCAAGAGAATAAGTTATTATTTATTGTCTAATTACCATTAAGGGCTAATAATAATCAACATGCATTCTATTTTTAGATATGCGATCTATAAATAGACTTCACCCATGATCTAAAAATAGAAACTCATCTAAAGATAGAATTTTCTCAACCATCTAGAATCAGCATCTTGTTAATTTTAGAATATGCTCACCATTCTAAAAATAGACATACACCTAAAAATAGCGTGCAGACCCCATCTAGTGAAGGTGCTTAATTTTCACTAGGATCATCATCTTGTTGAATCTCAACAGATGTTAAGGCCAATGATGACACTGAAGTCGCTTATAGCAAAATGACAAAATTTATAAAAGGTTGTGAGGAGAATGAAGAGATTGGGTACCAAAATTTAGGATCTCAGAAATTCCATGTATAGAACAAAGCAGATAATGTCATAATGTCAATATGTTGACATGGAAGAAACCACTTACAGAACATTTGCATGAGACAATCAAAGCATCTTACAAGGCATTTACTTAATCGTCAATTCTTCAGCATAATTATGGTCTTAGTATGATGGTTTTTCTTCATCAGTATAATTGATGAAGTATAGATCTCTCGAAGGGCACATCCTCATGTGCAAATACTTGTAGAAGTAATTTCTACTTTTATATTGAAATCCTAATCAAGGATTGATGCATTTCACTTCAATGTCTACGCTCTTCATAAATAATGGATTTCGTTGTGATTTAATTTTAATTTCTATAGGATTTGAGTTTTTTTATCTTTTTATAAACATAAAACCATACTAATTTTAATTTAAAAGATATTTTTTATATAATAAAGAGATAGGTTATAAGCTATTTTTATATAACAAGGAAATAGGTTATTATATGATCATTATAAAAATTCTATTACGTTATAATCTATAATTTTGAAAATAATGGATGGTAAAAACAAATTCCAAAAAAAAAATATTTTTATTTTATTTTAATTCAAAATATTTATAATGTCATTTATTTATTTTTGATGAAAATTTTACTAAAAAGACTTAAACTGATAGATAAAATGTCATAACAAGATTTCATATTTAATGATAGTATGATTTACTTTTTTTAACTTTCACATAGTGAACAAAATGATCTTGGACACTAAGGTGGCCATTTATAAGTTAACTTTCACATAGCGAACAAATGATCTTGGACACTAAGGTGGCCATCTAGTGGATATAAAGGGAAAAAAATAACTTAATAAGTTGATGAGTAGAATGTCTAGATATAAAGAGAAAACGATAACCTAATAAGTTGAGAAGTAGAATGTGTTGAGGAAGCTCTATTTTCTTTCCACTTGTAAAGTGCTAAGTCATATCCACCTGTTTGAAACAGACACACCTTCATATTTTTTTTATTTTTAATGGTACAATTCCAATGTGGTCTCGGCCAGTTGGATAATCAATTTATACATGTAATTATTGTATTATTTTTAATAATAAACTTTATTATAATTTAATTCTAAATTTGATTGAGATAGTTATTTTTAATGTATATTAATTAATTATTTATATTTAAGGAAAAGTAAATTATTTTAAATAATTTGTTGGAATTAAATGAATATATTTTGATTTATGTCATGAAAAAAAGGGCTTTGGGAAATTAATATTTTTTTGTAGGTTTAAAAAATATAAATTTTTAATTAACTAGAATCAATTTTAAATATTTTTTATACAACAAAGACAAAGGTTATAAGGTATTTTTTATATAACGAGGAAAAAGGTTTTGAGATAGAGAGTTCAGAATCTCCACAATCTTCATTTTTCTGTCTACTTTTAGGAGTCGTGTTCTAGACTCGAAATGTAGACAGAAAAATGAAGAAGGTAGAGATTCTAAACTCTCTATCTCAAAATATACATCACATAAACCTTCAAACTATCAAGGAAATAGGTTATTATGTGATCATTATAAAAATGTTAATATTTTACAATTTTGAAAATAGTGCATGGTAAAAAGAAATTCAAAACCAAAAAAGAATTGAAGCTCAAGATTTCAAGAAATTTTTATGTGAAATTTGATTTAGAAAAATTGTTGGTAAAAGGAAAAAACCTTTAACAATTAAACTACTACTTAATCTACCAAAATATATAATTGAATCATGATTCCTAATTATTTATGTGAGGAAATGAGGCTTATCTAAAACCATTTCCCCAAAATAATTGTTTATCAAGATCTTAAAGAAATGTTAGAGCTTTATTTATTTCGAAAAAGGCCCAAAGAATTCAAAATTTGTCTACTTTATTTAGTGTTGATGTTTGATAATGACATGGTTTAACTATCTGAAGTTTTTTCTTGAAATTTAACAATAATTATTGACATTATTTTTAGCAGAAATTGCAGAGTGTTGGAATTCTCTAGATATGGCATTTTTTTCCCACTATACTCCCCTACACTTCTAAATCCCTTAGCTTGTACACAAACTAGCCTTCACTATTATTTACTCATTCTAGAGATGTTTTAAACTCAATTTCTAGATGTTCCAAGTGCTAGCTTTGAATGCAACCTATTGATAATAAAAGAGTGTCAAATCTTGTATATGAATTTTTGGACTTCTTAACAGTTAGTTTGATGATTGGCCAACTTATATTATGTAGAAGTTTAATGATGGTAATTGGTTACAAACACCTGAACTATGTGCAAACTACTTTTTGTACCTTTTCATTACTCTGTAAATATTAATGTGCCCCCCACACCCCCCACATAGTAGCCAAGGAACTTCACATAGTAGACAAATTTGGCTATAGATGCTTGTGAGGCTATTGTTATATTCAAATGAGCATATATTTCTCAAGTGTCCTTTTTTTCCACTTTTCTTTCCCTTCTCATTATTGGCAAGGAGCTTGATGATTTTTATTTTATTTTATGTAGTGTATGAGGGAGTTCATTAATGCATTTTATATGCTTCTTGGGTGCAAAGGGTTTCCTTTCCTTCATTTTCTCTCTTCATATTTGTGATTTATTGATTCCTATCCCACCTTGATACTTCCTCCATTTCTCAAATGTCATATAGTAAAGTGTGGGATGTGGAGGGAGCAAGAAGGGGAATGACACCATCATTACTATGCCATTGTTATAGGACATTTATGTTAATGTAACTTTTTTCTTAAATTTAATCTTATGGTACTATAAAAAATCAAATTTTGATTGTATTTAATTGTCCATGTATTTAGCTTGATTATTTCCTTCCACATTTCCCTACTACTTTCTGGGTTCTACTCCTACTTTCCGCGTTCTACTCCTACTTTCCTTTGCACCTCTAAGTGCAATTGCTAGTTATATATACTACCATATATTACTTCTTAACGGGTTTTTTGAATTTATCCTTGGTGTTATAGTGATTTGATCTTAGCCTCACTCACATTACTTTAAAATGTTATTAATTTACCATCTATTTAATAATTATATAATTATATATTTTTAGATTATAATCTTTCATATATTATCTATTTTTTTATTTTGTTATTCAAGTAACATTTATTTTTATTAAGTGTTATTATAAATTTTACAAAATAAATTTATTAGTAAATTATATGTGTTACATCCTTTACCTTATGTAATATTCATGCTGTTATAACCGATAATGATGTATAATTTATTACGTTACAATTTGCATACGTTGCACAGTACGTATTTTATTACATTACATTTTGCATATGCTGCACAGTCCGGGTCGCAATGTGAGTCACGTAGATAAATTACAACACCGAATTGACCACACCGTACTTCTGATCTTGGAAGCTTAATGCTCGATCCGCCCACATGACAGCAACCGGGCTCCGAACCCTATAGAGGCCAGACGACCACGTGATTGAACCATAACCTCCAGAGGCAGAAGCCTTCTCACCAGCAAAGGTTACACTATACAGATGCCTTTCATTCTTCTTCGTGAACACGAATGTTTTCGGCTTCACAGTCACCTGCACTCCAAACGGCTCCACAACTTGGACAGAGTAAGTTGAATTCTCAGGCCCCACATTGGTGACCTTTCTTGTGAAGGTAGCAGAGGCTTTGCCAGACGAATAAAAGACCACAGAAAAAGAAGGATAATTCAGATCACCCGGCTTCGGAATTTGTTTTGGACAGGACACCGGTGTCTTTGTCAGCACAGCAATCTCAGAAGACGAATAATTCAAGCTGCAAAGATAGTTAACGTAATCTTCAATGTCAATATCGTAGACAAGCCCGGGCTCTCGTGCTTTTTCAGGATTTACGTGGCCAGAACCGATGTCGAATGGAGTTGCAGGGGAGCCTGCTAGCGAGGCGTCCTCTATAGGCTTCCCCTTGTTATCGGTAACCTCAGCCGTGGTCATGAGAGCAGACTTGACGGCAGCCGGGCTCCAATCTGGATGCGCAGCCTTCAGCAGAGCAGCCAATCCAGTAACATGGGGACACGACATGGAAGTGCCAGACAGTATGTTGAATTTTGTTCTCCGTTTATCAGAGGGTAGCCTCGAAGGACTCAGGTTCAGGGGCCACGCTGCTAGAATGTTGAGCCCCGGGGCGATTACATCGGGCTTCAGAATCTCTGGGCTTACAGAATTCGGACCACGGGACGAAAAGGAGCTTAAAATTGGCGCCTCTTCTCTGTGGTAAGTGGTGCCATAGAAAATAATTGTTCCTGATGGGCTAACACTTTTGTTTGAATTCAAGTATTCTCTTATTGCCTTCGCGGCCTTGGCACCCACAAACGTAGCGGGCAAAACGTGCGCGTCGGCTATGAGATCTTCTCCGCCCCCTTCGGGGCTGAGTTCTATCACCCCAATTCCTCCGGCCATGGCCACCACTTGCCCTTTTTCGATTCTAGCTGTGATTCCTAGTTCGCAGACCACGATTTTCCCTTGGACCTTCCCCGGCTCCAGAGAGCCATCCGAGCAGAAATCTCCGTATACGAGTGCCAAATCGGGCTTCGTTCCGAGAGGCTTTCCTCTGTAGAGCGATACGCCGCTGTAGACCAGACCGTTTCCCAACACGACAATCGCGGGAAAACTTCGGTCCACGGAACTTGCGCCAACGGTCATTATCCATGTCGCCTCGTTTGACAACGATAAGGCAATGGGCCCCATATTCCCCGCAGAGCAAGAAACGAAAACCCCTTTGGCCACCGCAACGAACGCCGCCACCGCCCGGCTGTCTTTATAAAACGGATCGCCGTTCGAGTCTCCTCCGATGGATAGAGATAAGACATCCACTCCATTCCCGCCATGATGTCTGAGTCGTAGCAACCTTGAGACCAGCAGACCTTATGCACCGCCACTCGTGCTCCCGGTGCGATGCCCGTGGCCGTGCCCTTGGCGTAACCCAGAACGTCGGCGCCCGGAATAACGTTGCCTGCCGCTGTGGACGCAGTGTGGGTCCCATGCCCATCCGAGTCCCGCGGGGATTTATATTCCACCGTTTCATTTATCCGACCATTGTAGGATTCGTATCCTTTGTAGAAGTACCGGGCGCCGATGAGTTTCTTGTTGCAGTTGGAAGCATTGAATGCTTTACCGGCCTCCCAACGGCCCTTCCACTTGGAGGGCACAGGCGACTGAATATACCTCTTACTCATTTTCAAAAAAAAATTCTCCAAATATACTAATTTTTTTTTTATGTTTTAATATATCTATATAAATTTATATAATATTAAAGTTATCTAATATTATCAATATAGATGTGCAAATCTAATATAAACTAAGGGATTAAATTTCTGCATGTATAAATTTTTTTAAAATGCAAAATAAGGTATGTTATTTTTCATTGTTTAAACTGTTTTTTAAATGATAAATAGAGTATATATAAGATCAAATAATGGTTTTAACCACAAAATCTTGTTTTTTTTTCATGATATATACATAATTATTTTAAAAAGAGACAAAATTGACATTAAATTTTTTTTTTATTAATATAATTTTAAGTATATGTCAATATTAATTAGTATTAAAATATTTTATTGATAACTCACATTGAATATTTTTTTATATACAACATTAAAATATTTTATTTTAACAATTTTTTTCTCTATATAAAGTTGATATGACATAAATTTTCTAATATAGATTTTCAAATAATTCATAATATTTTTGAAAAGTATCAGATTTAAATATTTTATTTTATTTTTACTTATAATTACTTTCAAACATATTCATTTTTTTACTTATAATTGTTTTACAATATATTCATTTTTTTATATTATAGCCAATATCACTTTTCTATTTAAAACACAACTTTTATTTTTTTTTGTAAAAGATAACAGACAAACTTACAAGCTGTAAAATAAACCTAAAAACTATCCAGTGATTAGATTTAAATGTATTGAAGAATAATAAAATTAGAATCAGCAAAATAACTAATTTTTATTATGATCCTAATCAAATCTTACATCACACTCACTATAAAATAATAACTAACTTCTATATATAAAATGGAACTGGTTAATCAAATCACTCTCTTCCACAAAACAAGGAAAAAAAAAAAGTGCAAAGAGGCAAAGGAATTCTAGGCTATAATTTTTAGCAAATTACCCCTTTTTACGACGGTAAAAGAGAAAATACTGAGTCAAGTCAATGTTCTCTGTAAACCAAAGAAAATTCATATTTTTTTTTTCCATTCTCTGGATCTATGTTCCCACATTTTAGCCTATTTAATGTAATTGTAAATCATTTGTAAAGCAGTTTGAAAATGAGAAGTAGGGGAATAGTGTGGAAATCAAGCTAGAATGCTCTGGGCTCCATTGTAACATTTTTGGACAGGGAATTAGTAAGAGATGCAGCTCTGATTTGTGGGATCCATGTGGTATGAATTTAGCATTTGTTCTCTCCTTTGTGTTCATATGTAAACTGTTATGTGTGTCATTCATTCATAAACATCTCTTTTGAATGCTTTCAAGATAGAAATGTAGAATCCATTTTTATGCTCTTCCTTGGGAAATCATTCATACTCTGTGTCTTTCTTCTGTTTGAAAAGGATCCATCTCCCATGTCTTTTTCAGCTTCTCATCAGTCTCGCCATCTCATCATTATTTAAACTTTAATTGCTAAATTTCCTGCCTACCTTGCCCCATGAAATACCCTGTATCCTAATTTAATTCCCCAGTTTCAAGTTGTCGGGCATTTGTTCCATACATCCCTGAAATTCATTCATTTCATTTAAACCTTTTTCCCATTATTATACCTAGCCTAAAATCAGTCCATTATTGTACTTTGTTGAATATCCTTTCATGGAGAGAGCCCTCTCCTAACCTTGTAGGGCTAGCTACAAGGCTGAGCGTGGTTTTGATGTTACCCTGATTTTCCCTTTTCAGCATGAGGTTCAAATTAGGCGATAACACGACCAACATGTCAAGCCTCGCATCTTCTCGAAGGGTGACCTGGCCTTACTTTATGATCAGGAATATGATGTAATAGGTATAGGGAAATTTGAGCCGTTATGGCATGGCCCCTATATTGTCAAAAGAGTTATTGCTAAGGGTGCCTACGAGTTGGTAGATTATGATGGAATTCCATTGGTGCAGCCCCGAAATGGGTTGTATCTAAAACGTTACTATACTTAAAAATGAGCGTAGTAAACTTTTGTATGATATTGTATATATGCTTCTGATTTTCATTTACTTTCTTAGTTTGGTTTTCTATATTTTTCTTGAAGATAGTAATCCTCTTTACATTTCATCACAGATGTCAGAATCCTTGGAACCATTCGTTGGATACGTTGATGGTGCTAGTGGTAGTATGCAGAATCTACCCTCTACAACATGGGCCATTTTCGCTCCCAGCAATGAGTTAGTGAGTTTTCAAGGGATTTTTATTGGTCGATATACAAACAATATCATTGAGTATAGCACGTTGATCAAACTTCTCTCTGATTCCATTTCATTTGGTATTAACCACATCATCATTAGGTTAGACTCACAACTTGTTGTACTACAACTTACTAGTGTTTATACTGTCAGAAATCCAACACTGCATCATATGTTCCTAAGAGTTTGACTTTTGGAAAGACATTTTGATTTCATTCAATATCAACACATTTCCAAAAATTTGAACACATTAATTGATTCTTTAGCGAATTATGTTATAAACATACATTTGCAACACATGTAAAAATATATTCTCAATTCACATCACATAATTGAATAGGATTGTGCAATAAACATAGGAAAACATTGAAAATAAATAGATAGATAGTTATAGGTTTCTACAAAATTTGTGCCCAAGACACATTGGTCATATGACCTCAAAATGTATGCAAAATTTCAAAGTAAAATAGTGATGCTCGTGATAACAAACTACTGATCTAGCTATCCTACGCAATAACCACATCCAACGGTTAGGAACACCAATAGTATAGCACTACAGTCTCATGGGTAACTCTTTGATCTGGCAATCCGGAATCCCGAGAGTAAATCCCTCCACATGTTGTTGTAGCTTAGCAAGATTCTCGGTCATATATACATGAAAACTTTAGTTTAGTCTTGGGAAACATCAAAATACAAAAACATGTATAAACCTTAGAAAAATTCAAAAAACATGGCCAAAACATTCTTACCAATTGCACCCCATTGAGCACCATCTGGTAGAATCAAGTCTGGATCTCCTTGGAATTCTACGCCTGCATATGCATAATCATCGATGTCAATCATCTGTCATCTAAACTAGGTGAAGAATGCAGTAGAGAATATGATGGTCGATTGACCAGCATGTATAGCCATCAATTATACCCATCTCTTCATCTATGGATCTCTAGGGCCAGATATACCCAGTGTAACATGTTGGGGTTGCATCAATGGAATCCACTCTAAGGCGAAGGAGATCAGGATCAAGACATAGTTGAAATTCTTCTTCCTTCCTCCCTTTACCTTGGTCAGTTTTTCTTTCATCTGAAAGAGGACAGTTTCAACCCAGTTAAAAATCGTTGGTTCTGAACACTCTAGTGCATACTGCATGTATGATCTGTTTGCCACATGTAGTGTAGTGGAACCGGAAAGCTTTGCGATAGTGAATAGGATGGTCCTCAAAGGAAAATCACATACATCACGGTTTTTTATTTTCCCATCCTTACTTGGTTCAGTCCCTGGATGATAGTGCTGTAGTATGTAATCTCTCACTGTCTCTCCTCCAAGAGAAGATCTTGAAAGAGAATTGGGAGAACCTCGCCTCGATAACACTGTGAGAAATAAATTTCCTCCACTAATATTGGGACCACCTTGTCCCCAATGTGAAAAGCATGTATTACCGGATCCCATGAATGAAAAAGGGACTCCAATAGTTCCATTTTCTACCTCATACCTGAAAATATAAAGTACTTTAGCAACCCACAATCTCTAAGGGCTCTTATTGTACTCGGATCGTTTAAGGAAATCATGTTTTGTTCTTCATGTTCTCTTTCCCTCCATGTAATCATCATTTTGATCTGATGAATACCTAAAACACAATCATAAGCTTCATTAGGATCCATTTCATGCAAAAAACTTGGGAAATTTTGAGCACACATCAAAAAACAAGAATGAGAATCACGCCCAACGCACCCCAAGTTAAGGGATAGAGCGTTGCAGTGCATCTGACCTTCAATTTCAGTGCACTACAATGCACCTTTCAACATTTAAGGGTGTGTTTCCCTCTAAGCACAGTAGATTTACCCTAAGGGGATCAAAGCCCTAACAATTTACCATGAAATGCAATGAAAATGATATTAAAAGAAAGAGAAGGTTTATAGCACCAACCTGGATCGAATGACGAGGAAAATCATCCACAGAATCTATCGCAATCAACTGCTCAATTTCAGGGACAAAAACTGGTTCAGAGCTCCTATTTTTCAAATGGTAACTTTGGAATGGTAAAAATGAATGGTAAAAACTCTTTTAATTAGTCAATTTTATTATTTCAAATCATATTTAATGTTGTGCTTATGGTTTTTATTCATTTTTTCTATGGAACAAGTATTTTTAATCCGTTTGATGGTTTTCTAAACAATTTTTACAACTGATATAGTAGATTAAGTCGTGCACACATATTCAAGAATGATTTGACCACAAAGCATACTTTTATCCTTATTTTTCAAGCTTTGATAAAAATGAAAAAGGACTTGAAGCGTAATTTCATCTCTTTTTCGAGCTTTGATAACGGTGAAAAAGTAACCCTTGGAGTCTTCTTTTAGCTCTTTTCAGACTCCGATAATGTGAAAATATTTTCGAGCACTTGTCTCTTCGAGCTCGTAAAAGTAAATGAAACGACATCTACTAAGTATAAGTTTAACCCTTTTCCGGACTGAGATAGACTATTTACGAAAAAGAAAAACCTTATTTGAACATGGCTAAGAGGTTTTCTCAGGTATCATTTTACCCCTTTTCAGACCTGAGCGACAAATTTATGAAAAAGTACTCATGGATTTTTCTTTTGTCCTATTTTCAAACTCTCTAAAAATGAAAAAGGATTGGTTTGTCACTATCGTTAGGCTCATCAAAACATAAAATAGAGACATACTTGTCGATCATGGCAAAAATCGAGTTCCATTTATCGCTAGACTCGTTAAATTATTAAATATTGATGGATTCACCCGAAGAGTTGAATTATAGATCAAGCATATGTTACCCTCCTCAAGCTTGTTAAAAAATAAAGAGGTGTTGGTCGACAAATGATTGGGTAATATTTGGGAAAAATAACAGAACACTTTATGGTAGCAGGTCACTCTTGAACATGACACTTTCACTCCATCATCGTGACTTTTGGTTTTAGTAATATTCTTGGTGATTCATTCATACCTATGGTTCATCATACCTTCACTTTGGTTTTGGGTCAATGCTGCCAACTCATCTCAGTGTCGCTGACATGTTCAAGAGAAGTCATCCAGTAAAATCTACATCCTTCTGCAATACTCATAAACCTTCGTTTTCATGACATTCATCCCTAAACATTGCTATATCAAGTCACACTTTTTCTTTGAAATCAGTAACTCCCATTTCGCGATAAAGTGGCTTCCTTTCGACATCAGCTCATCATCCAGGAAGTTTACTTAGAAACATCTTCCAGTACCCCGAGGCTTGTTACATCATCGACAAGTTTCTCGCTTCTAGACCTTTGACTGGAAGATTTTGTTTTTCATTTGACATAAAATCATCTATTCACGCCTTGAAAATTGTAATGTAGTACCTTGAGAGCCCTTAACATCAATGGTGGTTCTCTCATGCTTGTTAACAACTCACATCATTGACTGGTAATCAAACGATGTCTTACCATGTTCGACTTCAAATCATATATTCGCATGTTTAGACTTGTACCTGAATGATCGAGTGAACGAGATAAGAAGACCCTAGATCTAGTTTCATCCATCTAGGATGCGATTTCAGGATTGTTGTACACATAATTTGTACGATGACTTTACATATAGATCATCATCTGAACATGGGCCTATATGTGTAGGCATGTCTATATCGGGCAACATTCCAATGTAGATGAATATCTAAATTATGTACATGCTATTAGATATTTCATGTGTTGATCATGGGAATGCCTCCCTCAGTAATTCATGATCAGATGAAATATATCATGATGGAATGTATTGCAAGATTGATGCAGGTCACCGCCCGCTTCAATTCCTACTCACCACAATGTAAAGCATCTCATCCAAATACTATTATTATTTTGACTTCATGCTTTAGGGGGTAGCTGTTATAGGTCAATTTGGGCATCATCCCCCAAGACCTGGTCAAATTGGACATCATCCCGAGGACTAACGAAATAGGGTCTATCATCGCCTTATATTTTAGTTGCTATATGCCCTAAGTGAAGACATTTCATCCATGGCTTCTATTCTGAGATTTACAAGGTTTGAATTATATGTTATATGACCTACTGACTCACCAACGCTCATCTGCAAGTGACTAACTGCATTGCAGTGCCAAATCCTCGATGCAAGGGTGCACTGTAGTGCACTTCCTGACACTCAAGGGTGCATTGGTCACCTGGGAGTAGAATTCTCATTGTTCTAGGAATCTCCACATGGCCACTGCCTTATAGAAGAGTCCATATGTGTCAAACTTCAAAACCAAGTGTCCATCTAACACCTATGAACTTGGTAACATGTATTTCCTATTATTATAAAGTCATTCATTGAGAAACTACCATCAGTTTCCCTATAAATTGAGCACTCATCCTAGTGCTAGGAAGGAAGAATTTTGTGCAAAGTTATGTTTTTGGATTCTCATTTGATAACATATTGAAAGTATTGATATGCTTCTAGGATAATGTTGGATGTGATGAGGCTAGAATGAAGTTGGAGCAGGTTGAAAACAAATCAATCCATTGGTTGTAATATTCCCCTTCTACTCTTTGATAAAGATTGATGTTCATTTTACCATACATATGTCTCTATTTCTTGTGCAATGTATTCTTGAATGATGTATGTATTTCAGATATAATTGGTTTGAATAGAGTAAGATAAGTAGATATCTGTATATTGCATGTTGTTTGTTGTTCTCTGTTTGTATTTGCAGAAATCAATCCAGCGACTTGAGTTGGATTGAGAGTGACAACAAAAACGACAAAAGGAGAAGGAGAAGCAAAAGAATCACAAGTAGGCTCCTTTCCCATTCTGTATATCTCTAATTTTTTTAGAAAATAATAGTTATTCTTCCTTCTGTTTTTCTAAGTAACAAACACCATACTTAGGGAATTTGATTTATCCGTAGATCACAATTTTGTATAACAGTATCCACATCCAACACCACCCTCATCATGACAAATATTTAAACTCTGGCTCAGTTGTCCCTAGTAAAGATTGGGTGAAGGGCTCCCTCTTGATAATTACCTCGTGCCTTGCTTGGGCAAGATTTTTCATTTCCAGGTGGTTACCATGTTCATGCACATTTGAAACTGTGTTCATGCATAGTTGAAAATGTTTCCATGTTTCTATTGAGATGTAGTAAATTTTTCATTCTCAAGTGGTTACCATGTTCATGCACGGTTGAAATTGTTTCAATGTTTCGACTGAGATGTAGTAAATCAAATAAACATGTACACTCAATTTATAATTCTTCAAAAAAATATTTATTTGTCATTGTTTGTGAAGATTGTTGTGCTGAAGGTGGGTGAGATCTATTTTATGGTGATAGTTCAGAGCTTTTAAATTTTCCAATTAGAAAGATATTCCAAAGAAGAAACTTAACCCTAGAATTTCATTGATTCACATGTGCAGGATTTTGTTGCGAAGAAATATTCAGCTCAACTTTCTCTTACCACCTTAATCTGCTTCCTGAGAACCTTGCAGTCAACTACATTGACTCTGGTTGTTGAACTCAAGCCTTCTGTATGGGCTATAGGATGAGACATTAACCTTCTAACTGCAGTTTATTCTGTATGTCTTCTAGCCGCATGTGAACTAAGTAGTTGCATGATTTGATTTACAGACAAATGCAAGATTTCTGGAATACTGATAATTTGATTGCAAATTTACCATAAGAAGGGAGTTGTCACTTCTATAATTGCATATTATGTAAAAGGTTTGTTCATGGAATTAAAAGGACATGTATTTGCCACAACATTTAGTCCACTGATGATGATAATATTGGTATTCATGGGCTCCATTATTCTTGCTGAGACCATCTATTTGGGAAGGTGAAGTGCCATGTTGATAATTAGAGTATAGACTCAGGAGATTGAATTTTTTTTTATTCATGAATATAGAGACATGCAAGTAATATTTATTTATAACCTTCTTATGCAATGTGTGTAGTGCTTCGATTATACAATATGCATGTATATTACCGGACTCCCTTGATCTAACAATTAAATCCACTGTTAAATATAGAATCCTTCTACTCAATTCTTTGTGGAAATTAAATCGTCAATTGCAAACATATGAAGAAAAATCAATCGCACATAACAAGATGTTTTACCGGGAAAGCTTAAAGCTAAAAGCCCCAACTATCATATATTATGTATATCATGGAATCATGAAAAAATCTCATACAAAGCTTAGCTCATAGAGATCTCAATACAATATACAATCGTCTCACACTGTCATACAAAAATTGGTTCACACATGCACCAATTTACTGCCTCCTGACAGCCTACATCCACTGCACAATCCCTGATGAAGAAGATCCCTAAATGAATTCGATCGTTCCTTTCCTTGACTATGCAATCCTCATTGGAAACTCCAATGTGTGTGTAGATGCAATGAATGCATCGATATAGTCACAACTGATAGTCAAACACACCCTTTCACCTATCTCTCCACTGGGTCTCCACTGGATCTGACATGCAAGTAATTAACTGTTGTATTTCTTCAGTTTCAAGTAAGACACTACTTGTGAAATAATTAAATAATTAATTCACTCATCTTTCACTAGTGTATCTTTAGTTACAACTAGCACAACTGAGTTTAACTCACTTAACTGATTTAAACTAAATAACAACTCACATAACTCCTCTTCCAACTCTGTTACAACTGTGTCACACTCAGTTACAATGAAGTCCATCATGCATGAGTCACCAATCAACCTCAGAACTAGTAATTCCTTTAGCTAACTGGTTTTCCACATCAATTAACCGAAATCAAGTGCTTCAAGAGAATAAGTTATTATTTATTGTCTAATTACCATTAAGGGCTAATAATAATTGACATGCATTCTATTTTTAGATATGCAATCTATAAATAGACTTCGCCCATGATCTAAAAATAGAAACTCATCTAAAGATAGAATTTTCTCAACCATCTAGAATCAACATCTTGTTAATTTTAGAATATGCTCACCATTCTAAAAATATACATACACCTAAAAATAGCCCGCGGACCCCATCTAGTGAAGGTGCTTAATTTTCACTAGGATCATCATCTTGTTGAATCTCAACAGATGTCAAGGCCAACGATGACATTGAAGCCACTTATAGAAAAATGACAAAATTTATAAAAGGTTGTGAGGAGAATGAAGAGATTGGGTACCGAAATTTAGGATCTCAGGAATTCCATGTATAGAACAACGCAGATAATGTCATAATGTCAATATGTTGACATGGAAGAAACCACTTACAGAACACTTGCATGAGACAATCAAAGCATCTGGCAAGGCATTTACTTAATCGTCAATTCTTCAGCATAATTATGGTCTTAGTATGATGGTTTTTCTTCATCAGTATAATCAATGAAGTATAGATCTCTCGAAGGGCACATCCTCATGTGCAAATACTTGTAGAAGTAATTTCTACTTTTATCTTGAAATCCTAATCAAGGATTGATGCATTTCACTTCAACATCTAGGCTCTTCATAAATAATGGATTTCGTTGTGACTTAATTTTAATTTTTATAAGATTTGAGTTTTTTTTATCTTTTTATAAACATAGAACCATACTAATTTTAATTTAAAAGCTATTTTTTATATAATAAAGAGATAGGCTATAAGCTATTTTTATATAACAAGGAAATAGGTTATTGTATGATCATTATAAAAAGGTTATTACTTTATAATCTATAATTTTGAAAATAATGGGTGGTAAAAAAAAATTCTAAAAAAATTATATTTTTATTTTATTTTAATGCAAAATATTTATAATGTCATTTATTTTTTTTGATGAAAAGTTTACATAATACCAAAAAGACATAAACTGATAGTTAAAATGTCATAACAAGATTTCATATTTAATGATAGTATGATTTACTTTTGTTAACTTTCACATAGCGAACACAATGATCTTGGACACTAAGGTGGCCATCTAGTGGATATAAAGGGAAAACAATAACCTAATAAGTTGATGAGTAGAATGTCTAGATATAAAGAGAAAACAATAACCTAATAAGTTGAGAAGTAGAATGTGTTGAGGAAGCTCTATTTTCTTTCCACTTGTAAAATGCTAAGTCATATCCACCGGATTGAAACAGACATACCTTCATATTTTTTTTATTTTTAATGGTACAATTCCAATGAGGTCTCGCGCAGTTGGATAATCAATGTATACATGTAATTATTGTATAATTTTTAATAATAAAATTTATTATAATTCAATTCTGAATTTTATTGAGATAGTTATTTTTAAATGTATATTAATTATTTATTTATATTTAAGGAAAATTAAATTATTTTAAATAATTTGTTGGAATTAAATGAATATATTTTGATTTATGTCATGAAAAAAAAGGTTTTGGGAAATTAATATTTTGTTGTAGGTTTAAACAATATAAATTTTTAATTAACTAGAATCAATTTTAAATATTTTTTATACAACAAAAACAAAGGTTATAAGGTATTTTTTATATAACGAGGAAAAAGGTTTTGAGATAGAGAGTTCAGAATCTCCACAATCTTCATTTTTGTCTCTACTTTTAGGAGTCTTGTTCTAGACTCGAAATGTAGACAGAAAAATGAGGAAGGTAGAGATTCTAAATTCTCTATCTCAAAATATACAGCACATAAACCTTCAAACTATCAAGGAAATAGGTTATTATTGATCATTATAAAAATGTTAATACTTTACAATTTTGAAAATAGTGCATGGTAAAAAGAAATTCAAAACCAAAAAAAGAATTGAAGCTCAAGATTTCAAGAAATTTTTATGTGAAATTTGATTTAGAAAAATCGTTGGTAAAATGAAAAAACCTCTAACAATTAAATTACTACTTAATCTACCAAATATATAATTGAATCATGATTCCTAATCATTTATGTGAGGAAATGGGCCTTATCTGAAACCATTCCCCTAAAATAATTGTTTATCAAGATCTTAAAGAAATATTAGAGCTTTATTTATTTCTAAAAAGGCCCAAAGAATTCAAAATTTGTCTACTTTATTTAGTGTTGATGTTTGATAATGACATGGTTTAACTATCTGAAGTTTTTTCTTGAAATTTAACAATAATTATTGACATTTTTTGTTAGTAGAAATTGCAGAGTGTTTTAATTCTCTGGATATGGCATTTTGTTACCCCTATACTCCCCTACACTTCTAAATCCCTTAGCTTGTACACAAAATAGCCTTCACTATTATTTGCTCATTCTAGATATGTTTT
This sequence comes from Pinus albicaulis, assembly GCA_034641835.2. Classification (NCBI taxonomy): domain Eukaryota; kingdom Viridiplantae; phylum Streptophyta; class Pinopsida; order Pinales; family Pinaceae; genus Pinus; species Pinus albicaulis. The sequence goes on along the minus strand of JAXQQM020082579.1, from coordinate 67,481 downwards.
AAACTCAATTTCTAGATGTTCCAAGTGCTAGCTTTGAATGCAACCTATTGATAATAAAAGAGTGTCAAATCTTGTATATGAATTTTTGGACTTCTTAGCAATTAGTTGGATGATTGGCCAACTTGATATTATGTAGAACTTTAATGATGGTAATTGGTTACAAACACATGAACTATGTGCAAACTACTTTTTGTACCTTTTCATTACTCTGTAAATATTAATGTGCCCCGTCCTCCCCCCCTCTATATATAGTCATTCGCCATACCTTAATTTCAAAGGAACTTCACATAGTAGTCAAATTTGGCTATAGATGCTTGTGAGGCTAGTGTTATATTCAAATGAGCATATCTTTCTCAAGAGTCCTTTTTTCCACGTTTCTTTCCCTTCTCATTATTGGCAAGGAGCTTGATGATTTTTTTATTTTATGTAGTGTATGAGAGAGTTCATTAATGCATTTTCTATGCTTCTTGGGTGCAAAGGGTTTCCTTTCCTTCATTTTCTCTCTTCATATTTGCCATTGATTGATTCCTATCCCACCTTGATACTTCCTCCCTTTCTCAAATGTCATATAGTAAAGTGTGGGATGTGGAGGGAGGAGGAAGGGGAATGATACCATCATTACTATGCCATTGTTATAGGACATTTATGTTAATGTAACTTTTTTCTTAAATTTAATCTTATGGTACTATAAAAAATCAAATTTTGATTGTATTTAATTGTCCATATATTTAGCTTGATTATTTCCTTCCACATTTCCCTACTCCTACTTTCTATGTTCTACTCCTACTTTCCACGTTCTACTCCTACTTTCCTTTTCACCCCTAAGTGCAATTGCTAGTTATATATACTACCATATGTTACTTCTTAACGGGTTTTTTGAATTTATCCTTGTTGTTATAGTGATTTGATCTTTAAAATGTTATTAATTTACCATATATTTGATAATTATATAATTATTTATTTTTAAATTATAACTTTTTATATATTATCTATTTTTTTATTCTACATTTTTTATTCTATTATTAAAGTAACATTTATTTTTATTAAGTGTAATTATAACTTTTACAAAATAAATTTATTAGTAAATTATATGTGTTACATCCTTTACCTTATGTAATATTCATGCTGTTATAACCCATAATGATATATAATTAGGCTGATAGGCCTTCTCTTATGAAAGAGATCACTTTTTTTATCGTCAACATATTCATTCTACAGAAGACACCTCTTACTCAACACTTGTTATCTAGGCACAACACCTGTTACTCATTTAAAAAATGACACCTGTTACTCATTTAAAACTAGTTCCAGCTAACTCTACTCTGTTCACCGTTCTATTCCCGTTATTCACTCCGCCGATTGTGTACGTTCATGCTCAACAACCCACTTTGTCTCTAGCTTCTTCTATAGTCGAGAACACATTTGCCTCTTCGCCGGAACGTTTTTCTTGTTCCCGTCACCACGCGGCCTTAAGTTAGCAGTAGATTGATACATGGAGCATTGGGAAGACCCCTTTTGGTCTGTTCTCTGAGAGTATGTCATTGTCGTTTGTGCAAAGAGATGCAACGCCGAGGAATGTTCTGTTAACTAGCTTGAATGTGATGGTTTCAAGGGCCATGCATGTCCTTGTGTCTGTTGTCGACCACGGATGGGAGAAGAAGCTTCTTGGGCAGAAAAGGCATGTTGAGTTTACACAGAGGTGGAATCTATTCCGATAAGCTGGACAAAGCTGTGTCTACAATTTCCCACTTTGAATATAATGAGGCTCTGTATTACATAAAGTCATCGGATTACGATTTGTTTGCTATTCATACCCTTTTTTACCAGGCTGCTTCAGAATTAGAGGCATCTCTTGTTTGTTTCAAGGATCCACCCTTTCCATGGGGTTCGGCACTTACCGTGAGTATAATCGAACTTTGGCTTGCTTCTTCTCGCATATACCATGGTTTGTTTCTCAAATGAAATTCCAAACACCAAATTGATTTTAGATTAGATCTCTATATTGTATATAGTTGAAATATTTTTCTGTTTTTTCTTATTTCTTGCTAATCATTTGTCCAAGTATGTTCTGCTTATGTTGATTTTACAGTTGCTCATATCCTATATAGTATTTACAGTCTTTTTTAATTCTAATAATATATAAGCCACAAATAAAGTGATATTTCGATGCCATTAAAGTGGAAAGTTGCTATATCAGTTCATTCCTCGGTGCTTCGAGTTCTTCCCATCGTCATCATCGACAGTTTTTTACTCAATGTACAACCAACCCAACAATTCCAAGGTTCAATTCAATTCCATTGTTCTCTTGTTGCTGCATTTGAATTGGTGTTCGTCTATACTGACAGTGTTCGATGAAGTATGATCATCGTTGGTTATTGTGCAAAATGCGCCAGTTTCAGAGCTCCATTTTTTATCGATGAAAATTACGGGGAGAAATAATTTCCCTCCTCAGTTTTAGATCCCCAATTTAACTCGGTGACCTATTTTTGATATAATTCTTTATTGGATCACAATTTTTAGTGTGAATTTCTTAGCCAGCAATCAGTTGTGCAATCCGGGAAACCCTAGATCTTCTCCCTTCCCAAGACCACATAGACACATGTCTCTGTAGCGATGTCTGTGTAGCGTGAGTAGGAAATCAAACATATTTCTCTAATAGAATTGTTGGGTATTTTTTATTTTGTTCCCTTGGTGTCTACTTAGTATTTGAGTTAGAGTGTTGTGTGTTATGGGAATTCCAATGTATACTTCAATTACTTAAGCTAATATGTTAATGGTACTTCCTGAATAATGATTGAGAATTACTGTATAACTTATTTTTCACACATGTATATATTTATTTGCGACACAATGCATATGACAAAGATGATAGTGAGCAGTCGATGTTGCTACCATTTGGGGTTCCATGGAGTTAGTTTCTTATATTTCTTAGCAGTTGTTATACAATTCAATCATACTTATACTTTGGAGTTCGACTTCTCTACTGTATGTGGCAAATTCAATGTTTCTATGGGGTATTTGGGGGAATATAGTACCTTTCATTTAGCCTTGTTATCATGGCCTATACGAAGTTGCTTGTGAAGGTGAAGGATAGTTTCATATTGTAGACCAAACAAGTGAGTAAATTTTCCAAAGACAACAATATTTTCCCAAATGATTAATTGCTACATTCGTCCTTTTTCTTTGGCCTTGGCAAGCAACAGTTCTATAGCTGTGTAATTAGCTTCAAGAAGCTAGAGTTGTACTTGTTTCACAATGTCCTTTAAGATCCTTCTTTTTTGGTTTCAAATGGATACATATGCTTGCAATTTTTTTATCCATGGCATTATAGTATTTGCAGTGTCTGTCAATTTAAGTGCTTACCTCCAATTGGCAATCAGTTTCATGTCATCTCCTTCTACATAAGTTTTTATATACTACTTAGAGTTTACTATGGCATTCTCCTCTCTAATGTTTGCTTCATGGCATTAAATCAATTTTGTTGGCTTTTTTTTCATAATTATTATATTGTATCGAAAGCCAAAAAATATGTTTAATCTGGTGGGTTGTTACTTAGTTTCACTGCCACATTACAAGTTTTGTTTGTTTATGTTATGCAGGAGTTTTACTTGGGTGTAGTAGATTACTGATATCAGTGTTTGGGTGAAGTTAACTACAATGATGATCATCTAATTTCGTAAATGAGAAACTCACCAAGGAAGACATGGGTAGTTTATTTACAATAGTTTGGTTCCTGTGGGAATTTCACCAATTAACACTTGAAAGCGGAAAGGCGTTAGAAATACATCAAAAACAATTTGACCTAGGGTTGCACAAGGTTGAATGATCTTCAGATTTCAATTTCCGTAATCTATTTCATTGTTGATGCCTTTGATGTCGTATAATATATCAACTTGATACGAAGCATACATGAGGAATGCTATTATTTACTTCCAATATGTATCAGATCACTGTCTTAGAAATTTCCATAGAAACTATGCATGTAAGAATGACTGCAAATGGGATGGATTTAGAGTGGGAGAGGCCATGGTGAGATTTGTTTGATTTTCTCAGAGGTTTTACAATTTCAAGGCATTTTGACAAAGTTGAACTAGTGTGTTAGACATATCAAACTAAAATTTCTCTTCTTTATCCTCATGAATATTGATGCATCTAGTGTGGAAGTATGGCCATCTTCATTGGGAAGTTTCACTGGGGGCTTCTCTTTCTCGGCCTGCTTGTTCTTACCTCAGGGAGCCATTTCAACAAGACCTTCAAACTGGAAGAAGTAGTTTTAGAGAATTTTGCTGCCCTGGAAGGTTACTCCCATGCAGTGAGTCCAAATGGAAAGAGTTGTTCTCTTAGTATTGAAAATTCACTTAGTATTTTTCCATCTGGGGACAACTCTCCCTCATGTGAAGGAGATCTGATTATTTTTTATATAATTCTTTACTGTATCTCAATTTTTAGTGTGAATTTCTTAGCCAGCAATCAGTTGTGCAATCCGGGAAACCCTAGAACTTCTCCCTTTCCAAGACCACATAGACACATGTCTCTGTAGCGATGTCTGTGTAGCGTGAGTAGGAAATCAAACATATCACTCTAATAGAATTGTTGGGTATTTTTTATTTTGTTCCCTTGGCGTCTACTTAGTATTTGAGTTAGAGTGTTGTGTGTTCTGGGAATTCCAATGTATACTTCAATTACTTAAGCTAATATGTTAATGGTACTTCCTGAATAATGATTGAGAATTATTGTATAACTTATTTTGCACACATGTATATATTTATTTGCGACACAATGCATATGACAAAGATGATAGTGAGCAGTCGATGTTGCTACCATTTGGGGTTCCATGGAGTTAGTTTCTTATATTTCTTAGCAGTTGTTATACAATTCAATCATACTTATACTTTGGAGTTCGGTTCCTCTACTGTATGTGGCAAATTCAATGTTTCTGTGGGGTATTTGGGGAATATAGTACCTTTGATTTAGCCTTGTTATCATGGCCTATACGAAGTTGCTTGTGAAGGTGAAGGATAGTTTCATATTGTGGACCAAACAAGTGAGTAAATTTTCCAAAGACAACAATATTTTCCCAAATGGTTAATCCCTACATTCGTCCTTTTTCTTTGGCCTTGGCAAGCAACAGTTCTATAGCTATGTAATTAGCTTCAAGAAGCTAGAGTTGTACTTGTTTCGCAATGTCCTTTAGGATCCTTCTTTTTTGGTTTCAAATGGATACATATGTTTGCAATTTTTTTATCCATGGCATAATAGTATTTGCAGTGTCTATCAATTTAAGTGCTTACCTCCAATTGGCAATCAGTTTCATGTCATCTCCTTCTATAGAAGTTTTTATATACTACTTGGAGTTTACTGTGGCATTTTCCTCTCTAATGTTTGCTTCATGGCATTAAATCAATATTGTTGGCTTTTTTTCATAATTATTATATTGTATCGAAAGCCAAAAAAATATGTTTAATCTGGTGGGTTGTTACTTAGTTTCACTGCCACATTACAGGTTTTGTTTGTTTCTGTTATGCAGGAGTTTTACTTGGGTGTAGTAGATTACTGATATCAGTGTTTGGGTGAAGTTAACTACAATGCTGATCATCTAATTTCGTAAATGAGAAACTCACCAAGGAAGATATGGGCAGTTTATTTACAGTAGTTTGGTTCCTGTGGGAATTTCACCAATTGACACTTGAAAGCGGAAAGGCTTTAGCAATACATCAAAAACAATTTGACCTGGTGTTGCACAAGGTTGAATGATCTTCAGATTTCAATTCCCGTAATCTATTTCATTGTTGATGCCTTGATGTAGTATACTATATCTACTTGATACGGAGCATCAAGTAGATATTCCCGTAATTTATTCTGCATTTTTAATTCTGTTATTCAAGTAACATTTATTTTTATTAAGTGGTATTATAACTTTTACAAAATAAATTTATTAGTAAATTATATGCGTTACATCCTTTACCTTATGTAATATTCATGCTGTTATAACCCATAATGAGATATAATTTATTACGTTGCACAGTGCGTATTTTATTACATTACATTTTGCATATGTTGCACAATCCGGGTCGCAATGTGAGTCACGTAGATAAATTACAACACCGAATTGACCACACCGTACTTATGATCTTGGAAGCTTAATGCTGGATCCGCCCACATGACAGCAACCGGGCTCCGAACCGTATAGAGGCCAGACGACCACGTGATTGAACTATAACCTCCAGAGGCAGAAGCGTTCTCACCAGCAAAGGTTACACTATACAGATGCCTTTCATTCTTCTTCGTGAACACCAAAGTTTTCGGCTTCACAGTCACCTGCACTCCAAACGGCTCCACAACTTCGACAGAGTAAGTTGAATTCTCAGGCCCCACATTGGTGACCTTTCTTGTGAAGGTAGCAGAGGCTTTGTCAGACGAATAAAAGACCACAGAAAAAGAAGGATAATTCAGATCACCCGGCTTCGGAATTTGTTTTGGACAGGACACCGGTGTCTTTGTCAGTACAGCAATCTCAGAAGACGAATAATTCAAGCTGCAAAGATAGTTAACGTAATCTTCAATGTCAATATCGTAGACAAGCCCGGGCTCTCGTGCTTTTTCAGGATTTACGTGGCCAGCACCCATGTCGAATGGAGTTGCAGGGGACCCTGCTAGCGAGGCGTCCTCTATAGGCTTCCCCTTGTTATCGGTAACCTCAGCCGTGGTCATGAGAGCAGACTTGACGGCAGCCGGGCTCCAATCTGGATGCGCAGCCTTCAGCAGAGCAGCCAATCCAGTAACATGAGGACACGACATGGAAGTGCCAGACAGTATATTGAATTTTGTTCTCCGTTTATCAGAGGGTAGCCCCGAAGGACTCAGGTTCAGGGGCCACGCTGCTAGAATGTTGAGCCCCGGGGCTATTACATCGGGCTTCAGAATCTCTGGACTTACGGAATTCGGGCCACGGGACGAAAAGGAGGTCAAAATTGGCGCCTCTTCTCTGTGGTAAGTGGTACCACAGAAAAGAATTGTTCCCGATGGGCTAATACTTTTGTTTGAATTCAAGTAATCTCTTATTGCCTTGGAGGCCTTGGCATCCACAACCGTAGCGGGCAAAACGTGCGCGTCGGCTATGAGTTCTTCTGCGGCCCCTTCGGGGATGAGTTCTATCACCCCAATTCCTCCGGCCATGGCCACCACTTGCTCTAGTTCGCAGACCACGATTTTCCCTCGGACCTTCTCCGGTTCCAGAGAGCCATTCGAGCAGAAATCTCCGTATACGAGTGCCAAATCAGGCTTCGTTCCGAGAGGCTTTCCTCTGTAGAGCGATACGCTGCGGTAGACTCGACCGTTTCCCAACACGACAACCGCGGGAAAATTTCGGTCCACGGAACTTGCCCCGACAGTCATTATCCATGGCGCCTCGTTGGACAACGACAAGGCAATGGGCCCCATATTCCCCGCAGAGCAAGAAACGAAAACACCTTTGGCCACCGCACCGAACGCCGCCACCGCCTGGCTGTCGGCATAAAACGGATCGCCGTTCGAGGGTCCTCCAATGGATAGAGATAAGACATCCACTCCATCCGACACCGCTGTGTCCATTCCCGCCATGATGTCGGTGTCGGAGTCGGAGCAACTTTCAGACCAGCAGACCTTATAGACCGCCACTCGTGCTCCCGGTGCCATGCCCGTGGCCGTGCCCTTGGCGTAACCCAGAACGTCGGCGCCCGGAATAACGTTGCCTGCCGCTGTGGACGCAGTGTGGGTCCCATGCCCATCCGAGTCCCGTGGAGATTTATATTCACCGTTTCATTCATCCGACCATTGTAGGATTCGTATCCTTTGTGGAAGTACTGGGCGCCGATGAGTTTCTTGTTGTAGTTCGAAGCATTGAATTCTTTACCAGCCTCGCAGCGACTGATTTTTATGATCCGCAAAGCTGGGGTGCTCAGGCCAGACTCCGGTGTCGAGAACGCCTATTATTACATTCGTAGCGTAGCCACCGTGGACTCCGCATCAGAGGCCATGCCCTCTTTTCAAGCCCAGGAAATGGGGCGTATACGTTGTGTGGAGCTTCAGAAGTTTGTCTCGATAAACGCCCATGCAGCTCTCCATTGCTTTGATTGCGGCTACCTGATTGCCGCTCAATTTGGCTGCGAATCCAGTGAGAACAGTATTGTATGTGTACAGTATACTCGATTCTCTAAATTCTTCGTCATTTAATGCTCCGGCTTTTACAAGTGCATCACGAATGAAAGATGCATACCAGGTTGCGGGATTTCTAGAATCGGCAATTCGAATCTTCGTTGGGTTCATGTGAACTATGAACGTTTCTGGCTGTTGCAACGATGAAGGCTACGAAGAGCAGGATTCTTCCCGTGTCGTCCATTATTTTTGCATTTAATCACATTACGCGTTCTTGAATATGCGTGATCAAACCTGGCAAGAAAGTATTTTATTAGTTTCTAACGACGATATGTATAGGATCAACTGCGTATACCATCAACCGTGGAAAATTATACTGCGCAAATTTCAACCATCTTTACCCTTCATTTCGAATTCAATTTGGATTGGATTCGATTTGATACTGGAAAAGTTTTTTAAAATTCAATATAAAAAAGTAATAATTCCTGAATATACATCTTACTCATTTTCAAAAAAAAATTTCATTATATGAAATTTATCAATATTATAGAATAAAGTAAAATGTTAAAACAAAACTATAATTTAATGTAAAAAATGTGAATAGTGAGTTTAAGTGATTTCCATAAACTATTTTTTTTATGTTTTAATATATCTATATAAATTTATATAATATTAAAGTTATCTATTAATATTATCAATATAGATGTATAAATCTAATATAAACCAAGGGATTAAATTTCTTTAAAATGCAAAATACAGTATGTTATTTTACATTGTTTAAACTGTTTTTTAAATAGTAAATAGAGTATATATAAAATCAAATAATGGTTTTAACCACAAAATCTTGTTTTTTTCATGATATATACATAATTACTTTAAACTAAGACAGAATTGACTTTAATTTATTTTTTTATATTAATATAATTTTAAGTATTTGTCAATATTAATTAGTATTAAAATATTTTATTGATAACTTACATTGAATATTTTTTTATATACAACATTAAAATATTTTATTTTAACAATTTTTTTCTCTATATAAAATTGATATGACATAAATTTGCTAATATAGATTTTCAAATAATTCATAATATTTTTGAAAAGTACAAGATTTAAACATTTTATTTTATTTTTACTTATAATTACTTTACAACATATTCATTTTTTACTTATAATTGCTTTACAATATATTCATTTTTTTTATATTATAACCAATATCAAATTTCTATTTAGAACATAATTTTTATTTTTTATTGTAAAGAATAACAGACAAACTTAAAACTGTAAAATAAACCTAAAAAGCTATCCAATGATTAGATTTAAATGTATTGAAGAATAATATATTGATAATCAACAAATTAACTAATTTTTATTATGATCCTAATCAAATCTTACATCACACTCATTGTAAAATAATAACTAACTTTTATATATAAAATGGAACTGGTTAATCAAATCACTCTCTTCCACAAAACAAGGAAAAAAAAGTGCAAAAGAGGCAGAGGAATTCTATGCTATAGTTTTTAGCAAATTACCCCTTTTTACGACGGTAAAAGACAAAATACTGGGTCAAGTCAATGTTCTCGTACCAAATTGAAATTGAAACTGCTTTATTAATTCGTCAATGTTCTCGTGCCAAACTGAAACTGGTTTATTAATCCGTAAACCAAAGAAAATTCATATTTTTTTTTTCATTCAACCAAATTTGGTAATTATGATTTCAACTAGATATTTCTGACCATTCAGAAGAAAATAGCTCGTGATTTGGAGAGAGCTGCTCGATAAAATTAGGTATGGAAAAAAATTGTAATTCAATCTATGTAACCATGTTTACCAATATTTCTGAATTGTAAAACAAATTTCGAACAAATTGGAGAGAGCTGCTCGGTACGATGCTCCCCATAATACCTTTCGAACGGCTGCGCTGATCTGGTACGATGCTCCCCATAAAGAGAAAGAGAAAGAGAAAGGCATGAAGAGTTGATGGCAGCGATGAATCTTTTATATAGAGAGATGGGGTTGGCAAAATGGGCCTGAATTCCCTATCGTAAATCGTGATTGTTACTTCATGAGTCCGAAATATTAAGCAAATTGTTTATTGAAACGTGACGATAAAACCTGCTCTGACTTGCCTTTAAACAAATATTTGACTTCCAACAGAGATTTGGTTCTTGTTTTGACACAAGCTTACACTTTAAAATAACAAACTTCGAAAGGAAACAAATAAAGGGCCTCATAAATATATGGAAACAACTCACTGCACCCAATCAGTTCACCATCGTGGTGATGTCGATTCAAATGCAATTACAACTATTCCCTTCTATGGTAGAAGGCTTTAGGTACGAGAGGAAACATTGCCAAATAAAAACATGGATGAAGGTTGATTCCCACATAATATACAAGTTGATTAAATTTACAAATTTATAAGAATTAATTAAAAATGGTATAGTTGATAAATGTTTTTTTTGCATTAATCATATTATTAGGATTTGGTTAAGACAAAGATAAACCATATTAGTTGGTTTAAAACTTTGACCAAATTTTGATGATGTGATTAATTTGAAAGATATTTATTTACATTATAGATCACAAAAGTCTTAGTTCTAACAAAATAAAAATCTTAACTAAAATGTAACTTTATTTAAATAATAATAACTATTATTAATAATAAAAAATTAATATATAATCTATATGTAGAAAAATAAAATTAAATCATCTATTGAGATTCACTCTTACTTTATCAAAGAGATTTTTAATATGTAAATAGCTTTTGTTACAATACCATGGCTTATGCACATTCTAATTTTATTTGGAACAAGATTCTTAACTTTGAAGATTTAGTCTTACTTCACAATGGAGATTCTTATTCTCTCAATATGCTTTAGCGCAATACCATGGGCCAATATAATTAGTTATCATCCCCAGATGCCCAAAAAACTATAACTCATTTCATTTGACATTTTGTTCATATGACATTTTTTTTAATTCATGAATTTAATTAAAAGAAAAAAAAAAGACCACAACATATATCATGAATTAAGCATTTTGATATTATGATGAATTGATACTTATTAGCATCAAACAACTATTTAATTTATATGACTATGCTACTTTTTACTTTTAAATATAACAATATAGAACTATTAAACCATCCATGTGTTTTGCTTTGTTTATTTATTATTTATTTTATTTTTTAACCATAATAATATATTGAATGAATTTAGTACATAATTATGTTAAAAATGATTATAATAAGATATTTGAACTGTGAAACTGATGTATATCCAGCATAAAATTTTGAATGATTTTAAATTTATTATACATTTAAAAAATTAATTTCAAATAAAAAATATCATTTATTGAAAAAAAATTAAAACAATTAAAAATGATTTAAGTAATTATGTGTTAGAACTTAATATAAAAAATTAAATTACAATATTGAAAATATAATTTTAACTTAAAATTAGTTTTCACATTAAAAATTTCACAAAGAAAGAAGATTCTTTACTAAGCTGATATATTCAATATATATTGAATATTTGTTGATAAATTTTAATGTGAACTTTTACAAACAAAGAAGTTTCGTTTACTAATCTGATATGTGGAATATTTGTTGACAATTCCATCTATATAATGATTCATCCCTGCCATGGACTCTCCACGCTTAACCACGCAACGTCATTCTCTTTATGCGTACCATCTCTGCTTATTTCACGAGGGAGGGCAGCCGTTCGAAAGGTACTATTTGACGAAAATTTGCTTTATCGATGATGATCCCTGGTGTTTTCACAGGTCGGAGATACAACGTTTTACCAGTTTATGAATATTATGAGTATTTCTATCTCTCAATAAATTAGCAAGAGGGGTTAAGGAAAGCCGAAAAAAAGAAAGTTGGGATTGTGGACACTTGTTTATTTTGAAAACTTTGAGATTATCTATCTTCTCAAAATCTTGTCATATATTCAATAATTGATAGGAACCAGATTGATTCAGTAGTTGAATTGTAAACAAACATTTCAAATTTGGAGAATCAATGAGGCACAATTTCTCCAAGTTATTAACTTGATTGAGACAAGGAGGTAGCTCATTTTTTAACTTGATATTAAATTATAAATTAACTCTATCTTGATCCTTGCTCTTATGAGTTATATCTTTGTAACAAGATTTCACCAAAATGAAGCTATTGGAATTAAGGACATCTCAAATTGGAAAAAGGGCATTTATTTGAGCAATGTTATCTATGTCATCTAAAATGACAAGATATTTTATACTTTTGGAAGATGAGATATGCTTTTTAAGTCTATGTATACCTTGCTCAACAATATCTATTTGCTCAATCGATTGAGTCACATCCTTGAGAAGTTTCCTCAGTAATGAAACATGAGAGTTTTCTTTGACATCAGATACAAAGCATGATCCACTGTACTCTGATTCATTTTTTTTAAGGATTCCTTTGCCAACTTTGTCTTTCCTATTTCGCCTGCACCCAAAATCCCCACAAACTCTGGGTTGCAACTACGCATTGCCTCTCTGACCCTACCCTGATTGTAAATCTGAATGATACCAGGGCCCACCCTCAAAGTCAACCGTTGACTTTGCAGTTGGGCCACCTGACCTGTGTTTGTGCCTTGGGATGAAGGATGTCCCACACTATCATCTCAAATTCCTTTCGAGAACATATTTCAATCATCTTTTCTCACGCATATCCAACACGCGTTCCACGACCTTACCCAATAACTCTTCCTTTCTGCTGAATGGTAGAGAGCAAAACAACCAGTGAGAAACAACCAATGCTTAGCAATCAATCTAAGAGTTGAACTTATGTGGATATACTTTTGAAATATCTCAGATTGTGACTATGACTCTCAAGAGAGGTTATACAATGGACCTCTGTGGGTTGTCATAATCTCAAATATTCTTGAAATATGAATATCTCAGAATATAACTCTGACTCTCGGGAGAGGTTATACAGACTCCAGACTCTCAGATTCCCAGATTTTCTTGAAAAAGAGTCATAAGAAGGATGCAATGTCACCAAGTAAAAGATAATATAATTGGTATTCCATGTTATCGCTCAAATTCAACCTTCGGCTGAAAGAGGCAATTCTGAGGTAACTTCAAACAACGCTTAGCCAAGTAGCTAGCCCTACAAGGCCAGGAGAGGGCTCTCTCCATATAGATTATAGTCAAGATGACTGAGGAAAGAGAAGATTTTAGGCTAGCTAAGGAATATAGGGGGTTTTGATTTTGATTTTAGGGTTGGGGTCACTGAACAGGGATTTAGGTCAAGGGGACAGATCAAGGCCAACAATGTTACCGATGAAATAGGTAACTTGACCTCAAAACGGGAACTCTAACCCAAAAAGACTCAAAAAACATGAAAAAACACCCTAAAAACAAAAAAAGTGTATTCCAGAAGGCACTTGGTTTTTTTTTAAGGTCAAATTTCAACATTTTATAAAATTATGCTAAAAACAAAATTGTTCCTTGAAAAAAGGATTGAAAAAACACCCTCAAAACAAAACCAGTTGATGCTGGAATAACAAAAAAAAAAAAAGTGTCATATTTTTGACATTTTAAAAAATAGAAATAACATTTTTTAATTTTTAAAATTCAAACATTAAAAAAACCCTAAAATTTAAGAAAAAAAAATAAATTTAAAAAACAAAAACATTTTAAAGCTTAAAATTTAAAAATATATAGGAATAAAAAAATAAAAAAAAAAATAAAAATAAAAATTTTAATTCAAATATTAAAAAAACCTAAAATTTAAGAAAAAGAATTAAAAAATAAATAAATAAATAAATAAAATTTAAAGATTAAAATTTCAAAATATATAGAAATAAAAAAATAAAAACAAAAACAAAATAAAAATATTAAATTGAAAAAAAAACAAGTTAAAAAAGGAAAGAAATTATAAAAAATAAAATATAGAAATTAAATTAAAAAAAGAAAAGAAAATGTTTATTAAATTAGAAAAAAAAAAAAAAAAAATTAAAAAAAAATTAAATTTAAAGAAATATATTAAATTTTAATAAATTAAAAAAAAAAAAAAAACAAAACAAAAAAAACCATTATTGAAACTAAAAGTAAAAAAATTAAAAATAAAAAATGAAAAATAAAATACAATAAAAATATTAAATTTAAAAAAATATATACTAAAAAAACAAATAGATTTTAAAAAATAAATTAAATTTAAATTATAAAAAATAAAATATATATATATGAATTTAAATTAAAAATATATATATTAGATTTTATTAAATTTAAAAAAAAAATGTTAGTATTTTAATGAAAAATTAAATTTAAAAAAAAAAAAAATGAAATTTTAATAAATAAATGAATAAACAAATAAATTTTAAATATAGGAAAACAAACAAACAAACATTGTTAAAATAAAAAATTAAAAAACTTTAAAAATTAATTAAATTGAAAAAATTGAAAAAAATAAATTAAAAAAATATATTAAATAAAAAATAAAATAAATAACAAAATAATCTGAATATATATATATATATATATATAATTTTAAATACACAATTTTAATTGAAATATTAAAAAAAAACATAAAAATTTTATGTAATTAAAAAAATAATAATAAAAAATTAAAAAAACGTATTAAATTCATATAAATAAAATACAAAATTTACTAAATTTTTAAAATTTAAATGAAAAAACTAAACATAAAACTTGATAATTAAAATATATGTGTGTGTGTGTGTGTGAGAAAAAATAAATAAATAAATAAATAAAAATACAAAATTTAATAAAATTTAAAAAAAAACCAAAAAAATAAAAAAAATTAAATTTCAAATATAAAAATTAAATTAAAAAAAAAAAAATTTAAATTTTTTGAATTAAAAAAAAAAATCAAATTTAAAAAAAAAAAATTAAAAATTAAAAAAATTAAAAAAAAAATAATAATTTTTTGATTGTGGTGGCGCCGCCAATCGGCCTCCCACCCAGGTGACGGCGGAGCCCGATTCCGGGAATAGTCCACCCGCGGCGGGAGGCCGATTCTGGGAATCGCCCTGAGGCTGATTCCGGGAATCACCCTCCCGCGACAGGAGGGCGATTCTGGGAATCGCCCTCCCGCCGCGGTAGGGCGGGAGGGCGATTCCCGGAATTGCCCTCCCGCCGCGGTAGGGCGATTCTCGGAATTGCCCTCCCGCCGTGGGAGGTCGATTCCCGGAATCGACCTCCCGTGCCACAGCATGGCGATTCCCGGAATCGGCCTCAGGGCGATTCCCGAAATTGGCCTCAGGGCGATTCCCAGAATCTACCTCCCGCGCCGCAGCAGGGCGATTTCTGGAATCAGCCTCTCGCCGCGGGAGGACGATTCCTAGAATCCACCTCCGGGCGATTCCAGGAATCGGCCTAAGGACGATTCCCAAAATCAGCCTCCTGCCGTGGGAGGGCAATTCTCGGAATCGGCCTCCCGCCCAGCGTCCGGCCTCCGCAGCCACCTAGGCGAGAGGCCGATTAGCGGCGCCACCATGATCAAAAAATTCTTTTTTATTTTTAATATTTTTTTTTTTAATTTGATTTTTTCTTTAAATTCAAAAAATTTAAAATTATTTGTTTTTTAATTCAAATTTTTTATTTTATATTTAAATTGTTTTAATTTTTTTTGTTTTTTTATTATTATTTTGTTTCTAAATTTAATATTTTAGATTAATTATTTTTTAAAATTTAAAATTTATTTATTAAATTTATTAAATTTTAATTTAATTTAATTTTTCTTTTTAATCTTTTAGTTTATTTAGTTTTTCATTTTTTAAATTTATAAATTGTTTCATTTAAAAAAAAAAATAGTAAATTTATGTATATTTGTTTTTTAATTATTTGCACGTGGTTTTTTTTACTTTTTTTGTTTTATAATGATAGTTTTTTTTATTTTAATTTTCTTTTTCAATTTTTTTTTTTAAATTTTTTTTTAAATTTGTATTTTTTTTCTTCTTATTATTATTATTATTTTAATTTTAATTTTTAAATTTAATTTTTTCTTTTTTGTATTTTATTTTTTTTTATCTAAATTTTAATTTTGTAATTTAAATTATTTTTAAATTTTCTATTTAAATTCTTTTTTAAATTATATGGTTTTTTTAATAACTTAGAAAAAAATGTTTTTGATGTTTTTTTAAAAAAAAATTTGGTTAATTTATGTTTTTTTTTGTTTAAATTATGTGTTTTTTTTTCAAATTTTGTCATTTCTTTTGATATAATTTTCGAATATTTTTGTTTGTTTGTTTGTTTTTTTTTTTGTTTAAATTTTTTATTTTTACGAGGTAATTTTGTTTTTTTTTACATTTTTATTGGTTTTTTTTTATTGTTTTTCTTATATTTTTTTAATCTAAGTTTTGTGTTTTATTACCAACAAGAAAATCACCACTCTAAAAAAAAAAGGTTGATGCTGCATCAATACGTTTCAAAATTAGCATGAAAATCACCATTCTAAAAAAAAAAAAAATTGATGCTGCATCAATACGTTTCAAAATTAGCATGAAAATCACTAACATTTCAAAACAAATATTCATACTTCATAAATAAAAATATTGGAGTGTCGAAAATGTGCTCCAAAAAAAAAAAGGTGATTCTGCATCACCACTTTTCAAAATCGGGTGCTTTTTATGCTACCAAAAAAAAGTAGGTAACAGTGCGGTACCTATTTCATCGGTAACACTGTTGGCCAAGAGGATGAAATTGCAGTCTGTTTGATGTGGCAAGGTAGGTAAAAGATTTAACATTCAAAGGAGGATCAAATGAGATGAAAAGACTGGTGATGAGCTAGGGAAAGAATCTAGAATGTATTTTCCCTAAACTAAGGAGAATGAACACATTATACTAAATTTCTCGAAACAGAGCATAAATAAATATGGATTCTGTCTTTCAACTTGAATCAAGTATATTATAGATATGAAATGGTTTATGAATTAACAATACATTCAAACAAATTGATAACAGAGAGGAAACTGTCTAAAACTCATACCACATGGATCCCAAGAAAATAGCTGCAATTTTCCTTTAATGTCCAAGCCAAGATGATACTTGATCAATATAATCTCTCAAACTGATGCCAACCATTACAATGACTGAAAAACTACACCTTATAGACCTCAAGACCACTTCCTCTCATCTTCAGGAGTCAAATCCATGAGGCGAGGGAGTTGTTACATCAAAATCTTAACTGAAAGCTAGAGTCTAAGATGAGGAAAGTGACTCATTCATATCTTTAAGAACTGATACATTTCACTTCAACTAATGACTTACTTGATGTATATACCTTAGGTAAAAGTAAAATATTAAATTTACATTGGTAACTTCATTTACCCAAGTAAAAAGTGAAACATAAGTGAAACTTAAAAATTTGATAAAATTAGTGAAAATGTAAATTTCCTGGCATTAGCGCATCGCCATGACATAAAACTTGACTTGTTTTGTAAGACACTTTTGGAGGCCTTCCCCTTGTCCAAATCATCTCCATGATAGCTCATTGGAAAGGTCTTTCAGTCTAGTTTCTAAATATGCTTTCACTTTCCAAATTGTGCCCATCTACCCTGTTAAAACTAAGTTCTCCCAAAACTGGTATTGGCGTAGCGCCAAGGTGAAAAAGGAGGCAGAAACATGAAAATTAGGAGGTTTTTTGTACTTTTGAGGGACCATTTCTGTTCCAAATCTCCTGAAACTTGATGAGGTTTGATGTACTCATCATTATGAACGTGAGGATGCTCACCATTTTTCATTTGGATGCTCCAAGAAAAAGCGCAGCGACAAGGGCGCTACATTTTTAGCCAAATTATTATGTCAAATTGCTCAAAAAACCAAAATTTGCACTAAAGTGCCAAATGTGCCAAAATTTGTCAAAAATGTGATGTCACTTGCTGATTAAGGGTTTGAGGGATGAAGAGACACCTCAGCAAGTATATCTAACTTCTCCTTCTCCTTTTGTTCGGTCAAAGCCTGAATTTTTGCATGGTCATGTTTGAGCTTAGCCCTTGCAATCTTGTTTCTCATGGCATAATTATTTTCCATATTCCTCTGATTTAATTATCCTTTGTGGCCTTCTTCAGTAGATTCTCCAGATGTAAATTTGCTCTATCAAGCCATGATTCTCTATCATTAGTGATATTAAGGGCAAGCAACTCACTTGGAGTGAGTTGCTCTGCCAACTTAGCCTCTCTTTGTCTCTCACGGGCTAGAGCTCTCCTAAGCCCTATTGTCTTTGGTCTCTGTCTCAGAGGCTGATCCTCCTCACCATCAAACTAACCAAATTTGTCCGAAGTCTCCTCCAAAAAAGCCTTAGCCTTCCCTGCCTCTTTTTGAGCTTTGATGGTCCTCACCTCACTGATGATCTGCTTGGCCTTCAACTGCTGATTTTCCTGCTCAAGGAAGTCAATCACATACTGTGCTCTGTCAAGATTAGCTTGAAGCTCACTAATCTTTGTCTCTTTGCTTCTGATACATGCATTGGTGATTCTAACCTCATCCTCATCATAAAGGTCAATCAAATGAAACTCCTGCTCAGTTTCATGTTTGTCCTCCTGCTCAACAACGTTAGGCTCTGTAGCCTTTTCTTTGCTTGCCCACATAGGCTTACGTAGTTCCAGCGTAGGCAATCATGCAGGGGCAGTGAGGGCTTCACTAACACTGTTAGATCAGTTGGAGACTTGCAGAGTGAGGTATATCTCACATTTTTCATCGGATTGTCTAGATTTATCTGAAGGATTTGCTGGATGTTGGCACCCTATTTGTACTCAAGATTCTACTGCTTAATAATACAAACCCTCAAATCTGCTGCACCGGTTTTCCCAAGTTGGGTTTTTCCAGGGACTTAGTCCAAAAACAACTGTGTCAAATGTAGATGTTTTTCATTGTATTTTGTTCATATTGTTTCAGCACTTAGATTTATTCCACAACATTATTTGTGTATATTGCTTCAGAAATTACTTTGATATTTCACTGTAATGAAATAATTATGAAACATAATAGAATAAGTAATTCAGATTTGTTGCAGTAGGAATCCGGATCTAGGATTTTTCACACATCATTACCCTAAAACACAAGATGCTATCATGATCATAGCATACATGTAACTCCACCCGAAGAGGATATTGCAGTCAAATTGCGCATCTAAGACCTCAATTTATATGAGGACTGTTTTTTGGCCAGGTGTACTGGTACATTCTGGAAAATACCTATGAGTGTTGATGGGCGCCCATCATATGCTCTGAGCATAATGTTGGATGGTTTCAGTTTCGGTGATCCAAGCTTCTGCCAAACTGTTTTGGACATGATGCAAGTGGATGCTCCTTCATCCACGATGCAACAGTGGACGGTGATGTTTTGAACTGAAACTGATATTTGGAAAGCGACTAGAGAAGGAAGCCTGGGGCCTGCCTTGTCTAGATAAAAAACCATTAGGCGAGAATTTGCAAGGTCAATCATGCCTAAAGAGTAAAGTAAGGCTTTCCACTGTGTTGGGCATGATTGCAAGACTCCCAATGCTGACATGGTTGCTGGAGACTAAGCTAGGTCGTGCACTATACTATAGCTATGAGCAGCTTTGGAATGATGCCATGCACGCCTTTTCAATCCTTTATTTTTTTCGGCATGGACTCAGTTATGACTTTGGAAATGGTTAATGGCACAGAACGTGCGCTCATAATTGTGCCTGAAGGGTTGGTTTCTGAGGGTGTGATGTAGTTCCTATTCTGTGTTTGGAAGAACAATTCCTCTTCAACCATGTAGATATTGTGGTAATGCATAAGGATTCATTAGTATCTATGAAATTTTCTCTCTTTCCAATAACAAAATAGGTTCATCCTAATATTAATATATAAAATATGGTTCATTAATATGCATGGTTCATTTTTTTTTTTGATGATCCTATTTCTCTAAAGGATATCTATTTTTTGAATTTTGTTTGATATAAGATATGGTGATACCTTTAAATATGAGGTAATTTTGGGTAAAATTAGAAGTGGAACAAAAGGTTGTGGTTTGAATTTCCTTCGTAGTAGTAGGCTACATGCAATTTCTATCGAAAGGTTTTGTTGTGGGCCAACATGGAATAATCTTTGGATGAAAATGTTTGTTATGGGTGGTATGTTTTTTAGCTCTTCAACTCATTGGATTCTTTTTCTATTCATGGTATTTGTTGTTCTCAACTTACAATCCTTGAATCACCCTAAAAGGTCATGAAAATATAAATTTTGGAGGCATTGATGGAAAACCCCCGCCCCCCAAAAAAAATTCATTAGAATAAAACTTTTAGAATATTTTGTTAAATTACCACCTCCATATGTTCAATTCTCATGAATTTTGGGGGAGGGGGATCTTTTGGTGTATTGAACAGGGCAAGGGGACATAAGGGTATCATGGATGGGTAGAAGTGAGAGGTTAGTGCATGGTATATTGAGATCTATAATACTAACATTATAGAATGAGAAGGAGCCTTAGGGCCTTATGCCACAAGGGCTAGGGGACCTATAAGTAAGGCAATGAGAGAAATTGATAGGGGAACCTCCAATAGTTGTGATAAGGGGATTAGGGGACACATTATCCCAACCCATAAGAACTTAACCCATAAACACTAAAGTACACATCCCTTTAACCCCAAAGCCACAATCCCTTAACCCCTACACTCGTAACTCATAAACAATTAACCCCTTGATCCCTTAAACCCCAAGCCACTAACCCCTTAACCCCTAACCCCTAACATGGAATCCTTGAAACCCATAAACCCTAATCCCATATCCTCTTAAAACATGACCCTTAACCCTACAAGACTCTATCCTCTACCTATTCTGTTTGAAACATTTCTATTGGCTATTAAAATCCCCATCAATCCTTAGTTAAAGTCTCATGCTTTGAAGCATTGATCTTAAAATAATGTTTTATATTAAGGTATTATACATCCTCGGGGTCTCTAATCTTTCATTTTCTTTTGACAACCCAACCCTCTGAAGAATCGATGCTGAATACTTTGATCCACAACAAGAATGATGTCGTAATAAATTTGTAGAGATATATAGATGAAATTACCCCCTAGCCACCACTATATTATACACATTGATTCAATTGATAGGGGTTTGTAGTTATCATTCAATGGAATCACTTCTAACTAGTATCGATCTCCATTTCTCTTCTGGCTTGTTCTTGACTTAATGGCCACCTTCTTCAATGTCGTTCCTTTGGAAGTTCGAAAAGAGATTTTATTGTTGGAAAGTAAAGAGGTTGAGGGTATCCCTTATCACTCAGATTTTGAGGTGATGGGTGAGGATTTGAAATGGATACAAGACCCTGGAAAACCTCGGAAGAAACAACTTTTCTATCACAATTCGTTGGCCTTACACCAACAGTTGGCTACTTTGTTTCGCTAGTACTTCAAGATAAACAAGTTGAGACCTATAATCTATTTTTTTCCCTTGAAGATGTCAAAATAATGCTTCACAACTTATGGTGATGTTTTGATAGGGTGGACTCCTAATTGGCTCGCGTTGAAGATTTTCTGGTTAGTGACTCTACCTCCAGGGACCTTACTGATCCTCCAGTTGATCATGTACAAACTCTTATTATTATTTCCTTAAGCATGGAAATTATGTTTTATTGTCACCTGTACAAGATTGTATGAATATTTATGGTCTTGTTGATGGTGGAGAGAGTATCTAGAGTGGAACTTCATTTGGTATCGTTGTACATGCTCTGGAAGTGGAGGATTCCCATTGTTGTTGTCAATATTATGCTTACTTGGTCTTTTGTTGACGGTTTATGTTTATGTTTTCATGATCCTTGGGATTTGGTGCTAGCATCAAAATATACTCTATTTCCTCTCATTTTATGGGCACCTGCAATTTGAATTTTGGCAATTGAAGATTGTTTTAACATATGCTTTCAACTTGGCTTGTTTTGGGATGGATGAGTATGTTCGCATCTGAGAAAGTGGTTAATATTCTCATGTTAGATGGAAGATGTGGTTTTGTGTAGAGGATCCTTAGGAAGACTATGATTTACTAATGTTTCCCTCTGTCAAAGGACACTCTTTTCTAGGTTTAGAGCTCTATTTTCTTCTCGTTTTCAAGGAAACTATCACTGAAGCACATTCATTTTCAGTTTATGTGCACTATTTGTCTAGAATTGTCTCATTTTATGAGGGGCATAGACTCTTGATGCAAACCTTTAGTTGTTGTTGAAATGAGACCTGTTATTATTGTAATAGTGTTTTTGTGGTTCTGCGATCTTGTGATCATTGGAGAAGCTAGTGCTTTTAGAAGTATATAAATTTGATGTTTAATCTATCAATGTAAATCTCCTATTATAAATCTCTTATTTTTATATGAATATGAAGCATTTTAATTTACAAAAAATTATGGAGCAAAGAACAATAACTTCATCTTAGCCAGGGATAAAACTTCTAACTAATCACATTATTTAGCATGTTTCTAAATTTTAAAACAATAAGAAATTAATTTTGGAAGAAAATAGTTGAAAGTTTAATTGTCTTTGTTTGTGCACGAGCCAAGCCATGCAATGATACATTCGTTATTTTTGATATGAAGTGCTTAGATAACTTAGGGAAAAATATAGTTAAAATTAAGGCCATCTTATAATGTTTGTTGAAATAAACTAAGAGAACCTTCATTTTTGAAAAATACCATATCGACATATATTATAATTTATTTTGTAATATTGAATACAAAATTTATTATTGATATTAATTTTCAAATATAAAATTAAAAAACAAAATAAATAAACAATTATTTTAATATTTTTATTTTTATTTTTATAATAAAATTAAAATAATTTATAATTTGAATAACTTGATATATTATAAAAACTAAAATTAAAAACACTAAAAATATTTTAAAATATTTTGATATCCCTTTTATTATTGTAAAAATGACAAATTAATTAATTGTAATGTTTTAATATTTTTCAAAATCCTACTCATATACTTTCAACAATCCTTTCTACACATTTCCAAAATATAATATACTTTCCAACCATCTTTCTACACATTTCCAAAATACACTTGTAAGGAATTGTCTGATCACAAGTTTGCTATCATATAATTTCCAACCATCTTTCTACACATTTCCAAAATACTCAAATACAAAATAAATATTAATTAAAATATACAATACATGATACCATTCACTAATTTCATTCGTCAATTTCTAAAATACACTCGTAATGAATTGTCCGAGCGCGGGTTTGCTAATGGAATCACGAGCTAATCCATTTAAATTAGGTACCCTTTTTAGCTCCTTATCAAATTATGTTTGTGTTCTATGAGCTTGCAAGTCGCTTAAAATCTGTTGTGCGCTTATTCTATTTGTGTTCTAAACTCTTTGGCCGTGAGTCATGATAAGCGCTTGAGATCAAATGCCATACAATCATTGCGCTGCAATCGATTCTCGTGTGATATCTTGCTGGAACGCCCGCGCTTTGTATTTCAATGAAGGAAGAGGAAAAATACATAGAAAAATCACGCGAATACATATTTCAAAAATCAGGAAGATCAGTAATTAAGAAGCCCTCGAACCGATGGTCCTTTAACTTGCAAGAGCAAGGAAATAGCAAACTTACAAGCGCAGGGAATATATTGCAGGGATGTTATGCAAGCAAGCAATCTGACCCTAGCTGAGGCAACCCACCCATCACATGTGAAGGTGTGGTTATATCCTAACTCATAATCCCTATCCCTGGCCTTGATGCTTTCAGATTCATGACCTTCTGTATTCTTTGAAGTCTCCGTCTTCTACAACAACCCAAATCCTGGCTCCCACATCAGAGGCATGTTTTCTGCGCCTCATAAAGCCCTGGCCGACCAACAGGCCCAAAAAAGCTGCGGGAGCCATTATTTTTATATCTGCAATGCCCAATCACATTGGATCCCACATGGTTCTGAGGGCCTGACTAGTACGACAAAGCTCCGCTTCAAATCGAAGTTCGAGTTTGGGTTTTAGTTGTGCCGGTATCAAGGTGAGGGCTTGCAAAGGCTCCGAGGGTTTGATAAAACTTGGTATTGTGGAATTGGTACACGGATTTTCGGTGAAGATCGCGGTGTCTCAACTTCTAAAGGGAAAATATGGGTCATGGCTACCAAGCTCAAGGACGAGCAAGGGACTTCGAAATTGAAGGGCAAGGGTTTTGAACCTAGGAATCTAGTATGTATTAGGTTGATTAAGTGTTGTGTCATTTATTGCAATTTTTTCATTTATTCAATTAAGCTTTCGCTTCAACATATGTTGTTGGGGCAGGACAACGGGGTCAGGGTTTAACCACTTCAACATATGTTGTTGGGGTAGGACAATGGGGCCAGGGTTTGTCCAGCTTCTATTGCTTATTTGGCATCTCCAAAAACCTACGTTGGGGCAGGACAATGGGGTCAGGGTTTGGCCATATTCTATTGCTTGTCTGGCATCTCCAAAAAGCCTTGAAGATTTCTTGGCAGTATTTATATACTCGACCATCTTCTATTTCTTCTCTGGCATATCCAAAAGCCTTGAGATCCATGCCAATTACTAAATTGGCTGGGATTTAACCACAATGAGCTATAGTAATGTAAGAGATTTGTGGCTAGGGTTTCACTACTGCCTCTGTGAATTCCTTAATCGGCCCATATCCTTGTCCAATCCCACTACCCCTAACCCCCTAACCCATTTAACCCCCTAAACCCTAACCCCATTAACCCCTAACCCCTAAAATCCTTAATTGTTAAATCCCCTAACCCCATATACCTCTAAACCCCTAACCCATTTAACGCCCTAAACCCTAAACCTCTAAACCCTTAACCCCTCACCCCTTAAACCATAATTCCCAACCCTTAACCAATTTAACCCCCTAAACCCCTAAAACACTAACCCATTTAACCCCCTAAACCCTAACCCCATTAACCCCTAACCCTAATCCTTAAATTCTAAATCCCCTAACCCCCTAAACCTCTAAACCGACCCTAGCCCATTTAACCCCCTAACCCTTAACCCTTAACCCATAACCCCTTAAACCCTAATTCCCAACCTCTAACCCATTTAACCCCATATACCCCTAAACCCTAATCCATTTAACCCCCTAAACCCTAAACCTCTAAACCCTTAACCCCTAACCCCTTAAACCCTAATTCCCAACCCCTAACCCACTTAACCCCCTAAACCCCTAAAACCTTAACCCATTTAACCCCCTAAACCCTAAACCTCTAAACCCTTAAACCCATAAACAACTAACACCTAAACCCCTAACCCCTTAACCCCTAAACCCCTAAATCATTAACGCTTAATCCATAACCCATTAACCCCTAAAATCCTTAATTGTTAAATCCCCTAACTCCTAAGCCCCTAATCCCTAATCCCTTAACCACTAACTCATTATTCACCTAACCCCTAATAGCACCTAAATCCCTTAACCCCTAAGCCCCCAATCCCTAATCCCTTAACCATTATCTCATTATTCCTCTAACCCATAAATGCGCCTAAATCCCCTAACCCCTAACCCCTTAACCACTAACTCATTATTCCCCTAACCCAAATCCCTAATCCCTTAACCACTAAATCATTATTCCCATAACCCCTAAATGTGCTTAAATCCCCTAACTCCTAAGCCCCCAATCCCTATCCCCTTAACCACTAACTCATTATTCCCCTAACCCATAAACCCTAAACCTCTAACCCCTAAGCCCCTATTCCTCTAACCCCTAAGCCCCTAATCCCTGATCCCTTAACCACTAACTCATTATTCCCTAACCCTTATATAAATCCTTAAAACTCGTTGGGATTAGCCATTCCAAATGAAAGCTGGTCTAGTTGGGACCTACGATCGAGTTAATTCCCCCTTGTTGGAAAGGTGTAATTTTTGCCATGTCAACAACCCTATAGTCCTTAATCCCTCTAAAATATAACCCTATAGTCATTGTTAATTCATATGAACTTTAATCCTAAGCCCTAATTCCTCTAAAACTTATAAGACCCAATCCTTATAACCCTTGCCACACTTAATACCTAAAGATTACAACCCTTATCCTCTAAAAGAATTTACCTCTCTAACATGTAATACATATAATCATTGACACCTCACCACTATACTCCTTAACACATATAAACCATAACCATAATACTATAACCATTATATCTCTTTACATTTTACCATCATAAACCCTAAATTTTATAACCTTTAATCCCTATCTCTTTTTAAACCCTAAAATCCCTAATATAACCTTATAACCCATATTTCTAATAATCCCTAATATTTACAAACTTAGTCCTTATAATCCTTGCATTAAAACCCCTAACCTTATAATCCATATTTCTAACAAGGCTTAGCCTTCACAGCCCTTGGTCCTTATAATCCTTTCATTATAACACCAAAACCTTATCCTTGTAACTACAACCATCACTTAGTGACTATAAGCACCTTATCTTAAGCACAATGTACAAACTTGATCACCACTTTCATAGGAATTATCTTATTCCAAGTTGACCATTGACATTGGCATGGACCTGTAATTCCCCTAGTCATACTTGATTGGTGATCATTGTAGTACCATGGGTTTATTAAACCACAGATGAGATGACCACGTAGGGAAATCAACATTAGTGTAGGATTATCTGTTGTTGATGTAGGTGTTGGAACTTCGTCGCTAGTGCAAAAATGACTACATGGTGACACAAAACTAATGCAATTATGTTGGAGTATGTATCAACATGCCATGCCATGCACAATGCCTGATTAAGTAAACACTTAGGTGCATAGTAAAGATCTCAATCATAACTACATGTTTATTAAACACCCATGTTCACTTTGTGAATATGGAGGTTAGGGGTGATATCATAGAGCCATTTAATACACCAGTAAACTTCCCTATAGTGAGAAAAATTTGACGACATAGATAGTCATGATTCTCATTCATCCAAAACCACAATGAAATTTTGACAATACAGATTGACCTAGAACTTGACAAAACTTGTAAAAGCATTGTTCCGCTATGAATGAGCTTTGGATCATAGTAGAACTCTGCCCGTGCCTAAAATTTCTACCAAATCATTACCAAATGATTAGCTTATTTTGTGACACTAGATAAATTTTAAAGAACTACCTAATCTTATAGAAAAATTCTTTCCAATTGTTGATATATGATGATAAAAAGAGCTAAAATTCTTATTGATTTACAACTTTACTTGTTTTTTTTTACTATTTAAGTTAATCATGAACAAAAAAAAAACTTTTAAAAGATATTGTTTCACCACGAATAAGCCATAAATTGTAGTAGACTCTACTTATATCTAAATTTTCTACCAAATTCTTACCATCTTTATTAGTGGAAAGAAAATCTATATACTTCAAAAAAATGATTTATTTTAATAATTACGTCGAAGGCATTCCCTTTGCTGGCTTTGGGTAAGCACACTATTCACTCCAGCTAATGAGAAGCTTTGCCTATTGCCCTTCCAACAAATTAAAATTTTACATTTGGTTATTCATCCAACCAATAAAAGTTGGTCATCTGTCCAATTAAGTCCTTACACATCTCTATTTCGTATTAATGAATTTGTAGTTCTCTACCACCCGTGAATAGGTGACCAACACTTCTATTTTCGGGAGAGATAGTTGCTGACACAATTTCTTCTCTTGTAAATTCATAGGAGGATCATTTCTTCAGGTAGATTCGAAGGCGGGTGCATACCATCATAGCCATGAACAGCACCAGCAGAAGCAGTGGGTTATTTTTCTATTTGCGATTATCTTCATCTGTTTTCTTGTAGATCTACTTGTTAGATTTTAGAGGATAGTGTTTTCATTTCCTAGTATTCAAGCTTTCACGAAACATGGTTAAACAATTTTGCATCCTCTTGGAAAATTAAAATGGTTGTGTGTGTGTAGGTCCAGCCAATGCTGGTATTTACTGGGAAAGATTTTGGTATCGTAAGTAAAAATGAAGGGGAGAACGTCCCTTTCTTAGTTGGGACAGAACCCTCCACCTTTGGTTCACACAGTAGTTGGTCTGCCTCTTCCATTATAAAACCCAAAGAAGAGGGCTCTCGGACTGGCTCACCACCATGGCACAGTGATGACCAATTTTCCCAAGGGTGAACGGATTATTGGCGGCACACAGCCCATGAGTCTAAATGCCCCCAACATTGGTGAAAGCTTCACAGTGTGGGGCGGTCTCTTCTAGGCTTTCGATTGCTCGATGGTGTACGTCAGGAAAAAAGAGGACCCATGGAATTCTATAATCATAGGGACCCAGGGCCGCTACCAGGTCCGCTATATTCAGTGGTGTTTTGCTTGCTTTGATAGAGGGTGCTGAGATTATGCTAAATAGGGTTTTGAGTGCGCAACAACAGTTTCCACCCATGGTTGAAGATGTGCCTAATATTCAGGGTCCTATTCCAGGGTTTCAAGGCTATGGACCCATCCCTGCCAATATTGGGGGTCCTGGGGCTGAGCCAGCTCAAGCCCTTGCGCAGAGTAGCTCCTGGTTTGGAGGATTCAAGGGGTTTTTTGAGGACAAGAAATAAGAATCACAGCATAGTAGTGGTGGTGACAAGGTTGAGGTTTTGGAGAGTTTTGATCAGCCCAGCACTCTGGTGCCCACTTTTGAGTTCAAGTGATTTGGGACATTTTGGTCTTTGTTGGCATCAACTACCGAGTAAGGGCTTGAATTTATTCTGCTTTAAAATAAAACCAAAACCCATAGGAAAAAATGGGCTTTTGAAGTGTATGATTCACTGAGATAAATTTCATAGAATGCAATACTTTGGTCTAGAAATTATTTAACATTTTTTAGCTCATTATTTGAATAGGATTGAACTTCTTGGTTATGTATCGAATTGCTTCACGTTGCGTGAAGAAGGGACACGTGATATCAAAGAATAAATCAATTTTCCCTAATAACCCACAGTCTCCTCAAATAGTTTACCCCAAGATTTCCGAGGAAGATGAGGGGTAGGGAAACTTTTCAAAGCAAGTCACTTTTGGCTATTTTATTTTATAGGCAGAAAGCTCATTATATTTTAGAGTGGAGAAGTCTACGAAATTGTAGGACAATGATCTTTCTTTTTAGAAGAACGTTGGTCATATTTTTTTTTCAGAAATTGTAGGGAAGTGATTACATTTGGTGTGTTTATAGTTGATTATACAATTCTTATGGACATGTCTCTATTGTAATTTCTGTATTTATTTTGAAATAATTCCTTTCTAAGATTGTCTCAGACAAGATTTATCTAACATACAGATAATGTATCCTTAATGGCTGGAATTTATAGTCCCTTGATAGAGCTACTTGAGTTGTGGAGCTAGAATTTTTTTTATCATTAATCTCTTCATTGGCAGCAACTATGTTGCCTCTTGATTCCAATACAGCATCAAAGTTTCTATACCCAAATACACGAAACTGGGTTATTTCCTGGGTATTTGTTTCACTTACCAATTCGTGGATGCAAATTTTTTATCGCATATCGTGATCATTCAGACAAATATTTACAGTCACTAGTTTTAAAGCAACCTTAAATGGTCCATTACTATAAAATTTCCCTATCATTTAAATAGATACAAAATTAAAATAAATTTAGAAAGCCAGAAATAGAAAAAAATCCTCACTGTGTTTTTAAGTGCATGAACTGAACCAATACTCTTCACAATATTGGCTAACTTGCTCCTAAAATATAACATAATCAACTTTAAGCTAAGCTAATTTTAAAGAGGAAAAAAAGGTAGATTCACAATTTCATTTTCCATGTAACAAATAATTTCACTATCTGCAAGAGTAAAATATCTTCAAGGTTTAAAGTTATATAACAAAAGAGTAAAATATCTTCAAGGTTCAAAGTTATATAACAAAAGAGTCAAATATCGTCAAGGTTTAAAGTTATATAACAATAAGTCTTGAAGCTATTATAACAATATACTCAATATGAGCTTAATATGTCTTTTGTGAAAATTGAACACTCAAAGTAAACCTCAGTGAGAAACACATTTGGATTTACCCCCTTTCAATTGGTGTATGGTCTAGGACCTATCTTACCTATCCAATGTGAAATACCATCGTTACACTAGTATATTTGGCCCAATTTCCGACGGCCACTTTGTCGCTATTCCGACACATAGGTGTCGCAAGAGCGACAGTTTAAGGCCAGGAAAAACGTGCTTAGCCATTATGTCGCAATTCTGACACTTCAATAAAGTGTCAGAATAGCGACACTATTTCCAACGTCTTCCAAACCATTTCTCTTCCGACGTTTACAAAACCGTCGCTCTTCCAACGTTTTCCAAATCGTCTCTCTTCTAACATTTCCCAAACCATCGCTCTTTCGACATTTTCCAAGTCGTTTCTCTTTCAACATTTTTCAAAAGCGTTGCTCTTTCGACGTTTATCAAATTTTCACACAACTATTGCAATTCCGACGATACGTCTTCCGATGTTTACAACGTCGCTCTTTCGACGTTGATGTAACGTCACTTTTCTGACGAAAAAGTAAAAATTAAAAAAAAAAGAGAGAGACATCACTCTTCCGACGCTTATGTAACGTCGCTTTTCCGTTGAAAAAGTAAAAAAATTAAAAAAAAGAAGCAATGTCGCTCTTCCGACGTGTATGTATCGTCGTTGTTCCGATGAAAAAGTGAAAATATTTAAAAAAAAATAAACATCGTGTTTCCAACTTGTAAGGCGTTGGTCTTCTGATGCTTGGATAAAAATATTAAAAAAAAACAATTCCGCCAAATGTACTAGTAATGTTTATAATATATAAAAATTTGGTCAATTATCTGGCATGAATAATCCAACGCTTATATACAGCTTGATGAATAATGATCTTTCGATAATTTACCAAATTTATATATAAACATGAATTATCGGAATTGAATAATGGTCTTCTGATGAATAATCCGACGCTTATATATAGCTTGATGAATAATGGTCAATTATCTGGCATGATGTTCTATGAGCCTTATAGAATAATGATTCAACTTTATTCCAAATGCATTATAGTTGTATATTTATCCACCCCTTGCTGCAATTGTAGCATTTTTTCAAGCAAATACAAGTTTTGACTGCAAAACTTATAGAATACAATTTTTTATAAGTGCAATGGTGAAAATTTGAAGACCATTTTAGACTGTTTGTGTTGCCGACTGTATGTGTTATTAGGTAAAGAAATACTTCATAAATAAACCATGGAGAAACACCCTCCTGAATATATCCAGGACCAATTTTAGGAATAAGTAATGACAACTTTGACTGAACCGTAAATAGGAAGATAGTTGTGGGAATCAAAATGTTCAACCATGCTCACTGGAAAATGATGAAATACACATCGAATCAGGCTCACAACAAAGAGAAAGCACTATGTGCAAGCATCAACAGAACAAATTGGCATTACAAAATGGCATTCATTCACTTACCGAATAAAATTGTTTGTAACGTGTTTTGTAGAATCGCGTGCACCCAAAGAATAGTATGATCTTCATCCTTTGGAAACAGGTCTAGTTTGATATAGGGTCTTAGATAATATGTCCATCGAAAATGGCATCTCTTCAGCAGCATGAATATATAAAAATTTACATAGGTACACAGAAATCATATATATGTTTTTGTTTAATGGAAAAGGTTGTCGTTTACATTGGACAAATATCTGAGATCCATATCTCTATATATCTTCACAGTGTCGACATAGTAATAATGTTGGTTAAGAAAAATCTACTCAATAGTAAGATTGGAGACTTCATTGAGCTTGTATGCCTCTTGGCATAGTAAAATACCCATTGTAAACTCCCACCCATAACCCTTTTCTTCTCAAATATTTTTTAATTTATTATCTAATCAAAAATAAATCTTACATAAACACATACATTTAAATTTAATTAATAATATATATACTTTTTACTGAAAGCATATACATATTGACTATATTTAGATAGTTTAGTTGCTCAAGTTATTATTATTAAAACATCTCTGGTCTAGATATATTGCAAACATCTTTGTTCTAGATATATTGATAAAAATATTTAATTTTTTTTTTTTGCCAAATGTACTAGTTTGAATGTATATCCTCTGCCTCATCTATATCACTATAAAATGATATAGCTTAATGAATAATGGTCAATTATCTGTCATGATGTACTATACACCTTTTAGAAGCATGATTCAACTTTCTTCCAAACACATTAGAGTTGTATATTTATTCGCCCCTTGCTGCAATTGTAGCATTTGTTCAAGCAAATACAAGTTTTGACTGCAGAACTTATAGAATACAATTTTTTATAAGTGCAATGGTGAAAATTTGAAGACCATTTTAGACTTTATTTGTTACCGACTGTATGTGTTATTAGGTAAAGGAATACTTCATAAATCAACCATGGAGATACACCCTCCTAAATATGTCAGCCATATTGAAAAGTCAGTCTGCAAAGAGGCCCATGTTTTCAAGACAACACTTAACCTATCTTCTAAAGTCACTGTTACCCTAAAACTATTATAAAAATCTAAATCAAAATCAATGGGTTGAAGATCTTCAAAATTAGAGAAATTTCAAGCATAAATTGTAAATAAAAAAACAAAAGGAGAGAGCCATCATGGCATCAATTTGCCCCTTCTGCAGGCCTACTTTCTCTCCTTATCTTGTAATATAGGTATAGATATTGTTTGCAAAGGGAAAATTTAGACAAGAATATCTTGCTCACATAAACTTCAATTCATAGGCTATCTTACCCAATTATACAAACATGGATATTGCCCCAAGTCTAACTTTGATGGAAAATCCAAGGATAGCCCTACTCTAGCATGGGAAGGAATCATCCTAGAAACCAAAACACCCACATTGTAGCATTGACCTTCAAAGTTTTAGAAATAAGGCCAAATAAAAAAGAAGAACTCAAGCCCGCAAAGAAAACAGGGTGCTTGAGGCAAATAATGTCTTTGGTAAGATGTTGGGGGAAGAGTTAGCTCCCTTCCTAGTGACTTATACCACGCTTGTTGATGGACTATGTAGAGCCGGTGCAATTTATCTTGCATATAAATTATTAGACAAAATGGTAAAGTAGGGCTGTTCTCCAAATGTCTACACTTACATTGCACTGATCTATGGACTTTGCAGGGAAGCCAAACTGGAAGAGGCTGAAATGTTCATTGATCATGCTTTTGATCTATTAAGTAAGATGATAAATGAAGGATGCCAACCTAATTATCGAACTTATTGTAAGCTTATGAATGGTATAGTTCAATAAAATGAGATACAAAAAGAACACTTGATTCCTTATGAGGATGCAGTAGGTAGTTCAGATACTGATAACTTGGATGAAATTCATGACCTGGATGGAATGCCACTCGAAATAAACAATGTTCTTGTAGTTAATATTCTTGAGAAAATGATGGAGAAGTATTGTGAGCCTATTGTAGATACTTATAGTGCCTTAATTGCAGGATTATGCAAATCAGGCAAACTCCTTGAGGCAGACCAACTGATAAAAAATATGTTAGAGAGAGGCCTCTGTCCCAATGAAGCAATTTATACAGCTCTTATTAATGGGAACTATAAACAGGGAAACTGCATCTATTTTTTGGAACTTTTGAATAGAATGATTGAAAATGATTATGAACCACAACTATCTTGTTAATTGGCACTGTAAACAAGGAAACTACGTCTATTGTCTGGAGCTTGTTTCTTTCGACCAGATCATGGACACACATATCAATAGAATGTTAGTTGTGGGTTTTTCCCCAAAATAATCACTTCCCTGTATCCATCATGAACGCATTGAAAATAAACAAAACAAAACCTTAAAGTAGACCATTTTTCCAAAAAATGTTTCAACAACTCAGATATCATGTCCCACATGAATCAAGATAAACTTCAAAAATAAATACAAACAAAATCCCATGAATCTGAAATTGATATGTAGTGTTTCCTGCTATTTGGATTATAACAAACATAAAACAAACATTCAAAACCAACTTATTGAGATGTTCAATATGACAAGGCAAAAAAATTTATACGATACATTTGACATATTAACAGAAAATCTAATTGGTGATAAAAATACGAAATCTAGGTAATCAGACATCTTAAAAAATGCTCCTTTTAACTCACTTTTAACCCTATAGAAATAAAATGAGACCAAGATATTTCAAACATGGACCTTTAAGTATAAAAATAAAATGTCCTACTGAGTAGAATTAGACTATCATCGAGACTATCTGGGACCAAGTTTAGGAATAAGTAATGAAAACTTTGACTGAACCGTAAATTGGAAGATAGCCATGGGAATAAAAAATTTCAACCATGCTCACGGAAAATGATGAAATACACACCGACTCAGGCTTACAGCAAAGAGAAAGCACCGTGTGCAAGCATCAGCAGAATTGGCATTACAAAATGGCATTCATTCACTTACCGAATAAAATTGTTTGTAACGTGTTTCGTACTATCGCGTGCACCCAGAGAATAGTATGATCTTCATCCTTTGGAGACAAGCCTAGTTTGATATAGGGTCTCAGATAATATGTCCACCAAAAATGGCAGCTCTTCAGTACCATGAATATATAAACATTTACATAGGTACACAGAAATCATATATTTGTTGTTGTTTAATGGAAAAGGTTGTCGTTTACGTTGGAAAAATATCTGAGATCCATATCTCTATATATCTTCACAGTGTCGACACAGTAATAATGTTGGTTAAGAACTATCTGCTGCTTAATAGTAAGATTGGATACTTCATTGAAACCCTGTACACAACAAAACCCACATCATTTTAGCAAATGAAATCCTACATTTCAAAAACACAAGGTCAAGGATTCGAATCTGAAAAAGACACATACCTTGTAGGAAATCACATTTCTCAGCCTCCTTCCTAACGACATCAAGCATAGAATCAATGAGCTCAGCTCCTTCCATGTAATGCCCCTTGGCCTAGTTGTTTCCAGCCCCGGATTGGACAAAAACGAAGTTATCAGGTGTGAAGACATGTCCATAAGGCCCGGTCCTCACACTGTCCATGGTGCCAGGTTCCAGATCCATGAGCACGGCTCGGGGCACAAATATCCCACAACTCACCTCATTGTATTAAACATTAACCCTTTCAATATGTAGATCTGAAGTGCCCTGATATCTTCCAGTAGGATCAATCCCGTGTTATTCACAAACCCCTTCCCAAAACTTGGAGCCGATCTGGTTGCCACATTGGTCCCCCTGAATGTGAAGGATATCTCACATTTTTTCTATCGACATAACTCAGATTTGGATCATATCTAAACTTCCCCTCTGTCACTGCTCAATACATTAAGAATTGTTTCAAAATATCCCTCAGTGATTAAGGTAAGAAAAGCATCATTAGGTTGCTTCCTATTTCAATAGATCTGTGTGTAACTCCTCTAGGATG
Organism: Pinus albicaulis; assembly: GCA_034641835.2. NCBI lineage: Eukaryota > Viridiplantae > Streptophyta > Pinopsida > Pinales > Pinaceae > Pinus > Pinus albicaulis. The sequence goes on along the minus strand of JAXQQM020082579.1, from coordinate 31,979 downwards.
CAATCAATGAATCTGAAGATCACTTATTGTGTTTTTTATGTGGGACATATGGCTTCAGGCCAATGTTCCAGTCTTTTTATTACATACATATTTCCTCACAAATATAATGCTACTCTCCAAGATTATGGATGTGATGTGACTATTATAATTGAAGTGCCAAAGATATAGGTGTGATGCATGTAGATGTGATGATGTTGCATGCGATGCCTCAGACTTCAGAACCTGCAAGAAAACTCAACAAAACCCACAGAAACCAAACCAAAAGAACAACAAAACCCCAATATCAAAGATGGCTCAGAAACCATTTTGCAACTTTCACTTATTTGAAAACCTTTGGCCGCAAAGCTAATAGATAGAGAAACTTTGTTTTAACCCTGAACTACCCCTCCAAACGGGATTTTCCGCATCCTCCCTCCTTCCCTAGACAAACCATGCAACCAGAGGGAAATGTATGAGGGAAATTAAAACTTTTGATATTTGAACATTTTTGACATTTTGAAATGAGATGCGTGTGCTTTTTTAAGGCCACTCAAATTCCATTAAATAAAATGTGTGAGACTTTTCTTGGGGTTAATAAGGGGTTTGGGTAAATAAGACGTATTTTTTATTATAAATAATTATTAATGAGATTAGATCTAAGACATTTAATTAAAGTATTAATTATATAAAATTGTTGAATTTTTATTTCATAAACTAGGGATTTTGGTTGATTTTCTAATCTAATTATGTGATACAAAAGATGAACTATGGTAACTTAAAAATAAGTTTTATGTGGTTAAAAGAGAAGTAGTAATGTTATAGTATGAATGATTATTTTCAATGAAATTTTTTGTTTAGTAAGGATAATCAGGTGAACGATGCCACAGGGGAGCAAATGGGCCACCCAAACGTGCACAGGGCACCTGGGTAGTCACAACTTAGCAAAATTGATACGGGTGCCCTCGAATGAAATGGCCCGAACTGAACACACCCAGTCAGGTGACCTCACACGACATGACACTGCGCGCCCGAAGGAATGATTCCACAAGGGAGAAAATGACAAATGGGCCGCTTGAACGTGCACAAGGCTCCCAGGCAGTCACAACTTAGCAAAACTGATACGGGTGCCCTCGAACAAAATGACCCAACCCGAACATGCCCGGTCGAGTGACCTCACACAACGCACCCGACCAATCGATGCCACAAGGGATAAAATGGCAAACGGGACACCCGAATGTGCACAAGGCACCCGAGCAGTCACAACTTAGCAAAACTGATACGGGCGCCCTCGAACGAAACGACCCAACCCGAACGCGCCTGGTCAGGCAACCTCACACGGCGCGACATGGCGTGCTCGACTGAATGATGCCATAAGGGAGAAAATGGTAAACGGGCCACCTGAAAGTGCACACGGCACCCGGGCGGTCACAACTTAGCAAAACTGATACGAGTGCCCTTGGACGAAATGTCCCGAACCGAACACGCCCGGTCGGGCGACCTCACACGACACGACACGGCGCGCCTAATTGAAGCATTCCACAAGCGAATAAATGATTAATGGGTCGCCTGAACGTACATAAGGCACTTGGGTGGTCACAACTTATCAAAACTGATACGGGCACTGTCAAACGAAACGGCCTGACACAAATGCACCCGGTCGGGCGACCTCACACGACGCGCCCGACCGAACGATGCCACAAGGGAGCAGACGGCAAACGGGTTGCTCGAATGTGCATAAGGCACCTGAGCGGTCACAACTTAGCAAAACTGATACGAGCGCCCTCGAACGAAACGGCTCGACCCAAATGCGCCCGGTCGGGCGACCTCGCACGACGCACCCGACCGAACAATGCCACAAGGGATAAAATGGCAAACGGGCCACCCAAACATGCACAAGGCACCCAGGTGGTCCTAATTTAGCAAAACTGATACGGGTGCCCTCAAACGAAACGGACTGAATCGAATGCGCCTGGTCGGGCGACCTCCCATGGTGCGATGCGGCGCGCCCGACCGAACGATGCCACAAGGGAGAAAATGGAAAACGGGCTGCCCGAATGTGGACAAGGAACTTTGGTGATCACAACTTAGAAAAACTGATACAGGCACCCTCGAACGAAATGGCCTGACCCGAACGCGCCCAGTCGGGCAACCTCACATGACGCGACACGACGCGCTCGAATGAACAATGCCACAAGGGATAAAATGAAAAACAGGCCGCCCAAATGTGCACAAGGCACCCGGGCAGTCACAACTTAGTAAACTGATACGGGCGCCCTTGAACGAAACAACTCGACCCAAATGCGCCCGATCGGGCGACCTCGCACGTCGCGCCCGACCGAACGATGCCACAAGGGAGCAAACAACAGATGGGCTGCCCAAAGGGATTTTGAAAGGGTTCCCCCACCATATGACTAGAAGAAGAGAACGGTCATTCCAGATGCTCTGAAAGTGTTGAGGCTTCAGCCAGGTCACAAGTATTGTCTGCTAGTTAGGAAGGCTTTCCAAAAAAGTTGGTTGGAATCACTATGACACTATTACAGAATTAGAAGGGAAGAGAAAGGCAAAGGCTCAGGTAACATATGAGAGAAGAAAGAAATTGGAAAAATTGAGATCAAAAGCAGTGGAGTTAGCCGAAAAGAAGCTTGCCCCAGAGATGGATAAGATAAAACTTGACAACATATTGGTCAATTTCCTTGACCCTTTATTGGTTATTCAGAAGGAGTATGAATACACCACCGTTAATATCAAAGTAACTGGCCCCTATCAGATCAAGGGCTACAAGTTGTAGTTTTCGTCTGAACATCAACATAACACAACCATGCTTAGAACCACGATATGTTTTTTGAGGAGGAGAAATCATGTCGAGATCAACATCAAGAATCCATTGCAAAAAAAAAGTACAACTTGTGGTGATTCTAGATGAGCATATATGAATAGCTACAATAGATGCCGAATGTGGAAATTATGGAGGAAAAAGATGAAATTCATATTCCTTTTGCATTCGAGTGAGAGGAAAATCAATCATCAATGAAAATTCAAAATTTTCAAGCTGGTCAGCAAGATCAACCAAATTGGGGGAAGAGTTTGGGGAACCTACGTAAGTGAATGGGGCCTATGTGATATGGATACGAGTTATCTACCCCCACACAATCCGATATGCAAACAATAAACATTGTAGGCATAGGGTTAATTAACCCCACACATAGTGGAGTTAGCGCTCGAAAAGCAGCTTGCCCCAAAGATGGAGCTCTTAGCTTCAATAAAGTATTAGATAAGCTGCATGTTGTGCTCAATGAAGCAGTCAATTTTGAAAATGACAAGAAATTATTTCTAAAGATGAGGTTTTTGACTAGAAAGATATAACTATACATAAATAATTACACTGTTGATAAAATAATAATGTAATCTACAAACAACCTTCTCACATTCATGACCTAAGTATATAGTGAATTAGACAGAAGTAAGAAAACAATTACTTCTTCAAAGCTAATTTGAATTTGGAGGGCTTAGGGGATTGGGGGTTAGGGGTTAGGAGATTAGGGGTTAGGGGTTAGGGGCTAGGGTTTAGGGGGTTAAATGGGTTGGGGGTTGGGAATTAGTGTTTAAGGGGTTAGGGGTTAAGGGTTAGAGGTTTAGGGTTTAGGGGGTTAAATGGGTTAGGCATTTAGAGGTTTAGGGGCTTAGGGGATTTAGCAGTTAATGATTTTAGCTAGGGGTTAGGGGTTTAAAGGTTAGGGGTTTGTTGGGTTAGGGGCCGATAATTAGGGTTTAAGGGGTTAGGGTTAAGGGTTTAATGGTTTAGGGTTTAAGGGGTTAGGGGTTAAGGATTTATAGGTTTAGGGTTTAGGGGGTTAAATGGGTTAAGGGTTTACTAGAGGTTTATGGGGTTAAACGGGTTAGGGGTTAAGGGTTTAAGGGTTAGGGGTTAAGGGTTTAGAGGTTTATGGTTTAGGGGTTAAATGGCTTAGGGGTTTAGACGTTTAGGGGGTTAAATGGGTTAGGGGTTGGGAATTAGTGTTTAAGGGGTTAGGGGTTAAGATGATAGTTTCATTGCTCTCTGTTTGTGCACATTATTTTCTTATTATTTGCATCTCAATGTAACAATTTTGTAAGTATTGCTGCTTGTTGTCATGTCTTCTTTATTTATTAAGAGATAGGACTTAAGAGAGAGGAACCAGTATCATAGAAGAAATAATATGTGACCAAATTACTCTATATGGAGATGGGAGATAGGGGCACCCTACCTACCTACTAAATGTCTAAACCAAATGTGGTGTAAACGTCTGTAATGGTGGTTGATTATACGAGGAGAGGTTTTTATGAGGAGGCATTGGATTTTAAGGAGGTCACAATTTAGAATTTTTTATACAACCACCCTCACACGACCCAACCCAACCTGACTCAACCCGCCCGAACATGTTTCCTTGGGCGACCTCATGACACGACACGACCTGACCAGACTATTGGACGGATAAGTCATTCTTGCAGACAAGACAAACCTCCCAAGTGTCCTATGGACAACTAGCAACAAACGGACAAATAAAACTATCTTTCTCTAGATATATTATGATTCATAATTAAATTCTATAAAGGCTTAATGATCTTACCTTTGATCCAACGCTTGTTTGTAGTAGTAGTCCTTTAGTCACCCGAAAGAGTTGCCTTCAAAGATCTGCAATCACAAACAAACAAACATCAAATAGCACCTGCATAGCATATATTCATAAATCATATCTATTATTGTGATCAAGGAATCCATAAAATAAACCAATCAATTGATAGCTTATTGAGAAAAATAGATTTATTTGTATTAACTTAAATAAGAAGGGCCTTACAACCGTGTCCGCCTTGATGTTGTACAGGTCTTCTTGGGGTCTGGAACAGGCATTTCCTCTACTCTGACCAACCTTGCACTCTTCCAACCAAGATACATACAGGTATGTAATCTTTCCCACATGAAATCTCAGCTAAAAGGGTCTAAGTTTCAACAACACTTTGCCTCCAATAATACTAAAACTTCAACTCATCAATTTTCTTGTAACCCTTTGAGGCTGCCCTATGCCTATTTTTATAGTGAAAGAGAGGAGGCTACAGCTCCAAACAAGAAGTGATAGAATCCTCCTTCAAATGGATTAGCTCCTTACATCAAGGGGTTAGCTTCTTAATGGATGGGATGCATGAACCTAAAAAGAGCGATCTTTCCATCACAGGAATGTTTCTAGAAGCTTCCAAAAATGACTCAAACTGAGCTTCTAAATTTTACTTGTGCCTTTTTTATCTTTTACAGGGGTCCGCACCCTTAATGAATAAACATTGTGTTTGGCTCTGCAGTTTTCCTTTACAAAAGGTTTGGTACTGCAGGTAAAGCTAAGAGAATGTGCGGTACAAGTGTTTTAAGGACTTTTATGAGCTTTTCTCTTAATTTCAAGGCTTGACTTTGGGAACTTTGATATTGTAAACCTTTAGGGAGTACTAAAATGTTATAGTGAAAAATTTTAGTGTAACATAGAATGGACCCGACTTGACCCGCCCGAACATGTTTCCTTGGGTGCCCTCAAAATATGGCATGGCCTAACCTGACCCAACCCGAACGCGTTTCCCTAGGCGACATCAGTACACGACTTGACCAGACCCACCCGAATGTGTAATTTCGACCCTAGGTGCCCTCATGACACGGCCCGACACGACCCGACCCAGTTGGACATGTTCCTTGGGTGCCCTCACATGACCCAACCTAACCCGACCCTCTCGAATATGTTTCCTTGGGTGCCCTCATAGTACAACACTACCCGACCCGACCTGACCCAAACGCATTTCCTTAGGCGAAATCACATGACCCAACCCAACCCAACCTGCCTGAACATCGAAGGCATGAGGGAGAAAATGACAAATGGGTTGCATGAACATGCGCAAGGTACATGGGCGGTCACAAATTAGCATTTTTTATACGACCTCCCTCACATGATTTGACCTGAACAAGTTTCCTATGGCATGCCCCTCACACAGCATGACTTGACCTGCCTGAACAAAGGGCGCACAAGGGAGGAAACAGAAAAGGGATTGCACAAACGTGCACAAGAAACATGGGTGGTCACAACTTAGAATTTTTGATACAACCACCCTCGTATGACCCAACTCGACCTGACCCGACTTGCCCGAACGCATTTCCTTGGGCGACCTCACACGACATGACCCGACCAGACCCAACTCAACCCGACCTATACGAACGTGTTTCCTTAGATGCCCTTAATTAAAATACGACACGAACCGACCTGACCTAACCTGACCTGACTCGACCCACCCAAATGCATTTCCTTAGGTGGCCTCACACGACATGACTCGACTAGACCCAACTCAACCCGACCCGTACAAATGCGTTTCCTTGGGAACCCTTAATTACAATATGGCACGAACTGACCTGACCTAACTTGAACTCATTTCCAGCTAATTGGGCGCCATCACATGACTCGACCCAACTCGTACGAATGTATTTCCTTGGGCAGCCTCACACGACAAGACCCGATCACTAGACCTAACCCAACCCGCTCGAACGTGTTTCCTTGAGCGCCATCAGTACATGACTTGACTCAACCCGTACGAACGTGTTTCCTTGGGCGACATCACACGACACGACTTGACCAGACCCAACTCAAAATGCCCAAATGCGTTTCCTTGGGTGACCTCACACGACACGACCTGACCCGACCCAAAAGGGATAGTTGAATTACTGAATGATGCCACAAGGGAGAAAATGGAAAAAGAGCCACCCGAACATGCACAAGGCCGCACCCAGGCGATCACAACTTAGCAAAACTGATACGGGCGCCCTCGAACGAAACGACCCGACCTAAATTTGCCCAGTCAGGTGACCTCACATGGCGCGCTCGATCGAACGATGCCACAAGGGAGCAAACAGAAAACAGGTTGCCCGAACGTGCACAAGGCACTTGGGTGGTCACAACTTATCAAAACTGATACGGGCACCCTCGAACGAAATGAACCAACCTGACCTGAACGCGCCAGGTCGGGCAACCTCACATGGCGTGACACGACGTGCCCAACCGAACAATGCCACAAGGGAGCAAACGGAAAATGGGCCACTCGAACGTGCACAAGGCACCCGGGCGATGACAACTTAGCAAAACTGATACGGGCACCCTCGAACAAAATGGCCTGACTCGACCCGAACGCGCCTGGTGTTGAGTCTCAAATCTGCATCTTTCTTATACATCTTCCTAGACCTTTTTCATTCACCTGAACCTTCCAAGTTGTCAATATCATTGTATATTAATTGCAAAAGAGCATCTAAAATGGTTTTTAACTATATTTTGTGTCTGCTGTTTGATTTAGATTTTTTCTCATTTAGCTGCAGAATCTTGCCACTTTCCGCAGCTGCTGCAACTTTCCGCAGCCATTTTGTGAAAGTCTATGTTGCATGTGTCTTCAGGTAAAACGAGCCACATGGGCAAGTTAGAAATGATGTGGACATGGATCGTGTCCTATTGGCTCGAGCAAATTCACTTAAGGAGGCTGTGGTCAAAGGTGGCCAAGTGGAAGTCAACTGTAGAGTCCCACAGTGACAGGATTCTGTTTCTCATCACATGAGGATTTGCATGACCGTTTCTAACTTACGGGAGACACATCAACACCTGTACACGGCTCCATAAGCCGAATCCAACATCCACTCCTCATAGATTTACTCCTCACTGCGGCCATGATGCTGGATCCCTGGACGTGATGATTTACGTGTCTCCATCAGCATAAACTTTAGGGAATTAGTTATATTACCTTTGTTATAAATAACGCATTTGCATACGCATATTAGATTAGTCTCCATTGGCCTCCAGATAGCTCTGTGATGTAATTACGTTGCCACTGTGCCGTAATATCACCTTTCTGTTATGACTACATTTTAATATATAAGAAGACTCTGTTTCCAAGCGTAATTCGTATTTGAAGGCTGTTGCCAAGGCTGGTGCAGAGGGCCCCTGCACACACTGAGGTTTTGTGCATTATTGTATAGTTCTTGTTTTATTTATTTAAGCTCATTGTGCCATAAGTCATTCATGTGTTTATACATTACATCTTTCATGGTATTTATGCTTCATCTCTATTTATAATATTTCATGCTTTACATCTTACTTCTGTCCATAATATTTCATGTTTTATGTTAACTGATCAGTGTTCTTGTTTCAGATTTCAAATAGGAAGCCCGGGCATTTGCATATCTTTTGACTAATGACATGGAATCAATATTGTTCTGCTGCTAATTTACTTTTTGTTTAATTCCAGCACTGCTTTGTTTATTTCATTCTTGCACATTTGTTTCAGTAGTTAGATTTAGATATATTAAATTTCTCATGTCATTTTCAGTTACCTCCGAAAGCCACAGCTGGACTGATGGTGAGGGATTGAAGTATGAATGTGTAGTTTGATATTAGTTTACTTTCTGCAAGTTAGATATATTAAATTGCTCATGTCATTTTTAGTTACCTCCGAAAGCCACAGTTGGACTGATGGTGAGGGATTGAAGGATGAATGTGTAGTTTGATATTAGTTTACTTTCTGCAAAGTAGATATATTAAATTTCTCATGTCATTTTCAGTTACCTCCGAAAGCCACAGCTGGACTGACGGTGAGGGATTGAAGTATGAGTGTGTAGTTTGATATTAGTTTCTTTTTCTGCAAATTAGATATCAGATTGCTCAAGTTGTTTATGGTTACCTCCAAAAGCCATAGTTGGACTAATGGCGAGGGATCAGAATATAAGTTGATGTAATTTGATTTAGATTTACTTTGTTGCAATTCTTGGATTTCTTTAAGCATAGTTTCTTTTGTGTTTAGACAGCAGCAAGGATAGTTTGGTTTTCATGCTCAATAGTTCATTGTTTGATTTATTAGGCTAGCAACACACTTTCATTTCCTTTCAAGTTTTGTCATTTTATGTTTCAAATTCCTTTTTAAGTTTGAAGTTGGTAAATCATTATAAAGGATATCATTGCCTTGAACAATCATAACCATACTTGTTTTTATTTTATAATTTCCATCTCACATTAGAAAACCAAAAACGACAAAAAGACAAGAAATAGGTTATCTTGCACATATAGTGGGCCACACTTCATCAGCTTACGAATCCCGGATTGATAAATTAATGTAGCAATTTAGGACACACTAAATTGACCAAACATTTTGGCGCCGTTGCCGGGGAAGTGTAACTAGGTAGCCAATTTCTTAAAAAAAAAATAATAATAATAAAAGAAGGGAAAACTTGATAACTTCTTGAAGTATGCTCTCCTCTTGCACCTAGTGTGATCTGGAGGATCAGAAAAGAGAGTTATTGGTTTAGTAATTTCTTAAATATGCTCTCTTCTTGCACCTAGTGTGACTTGGAAGATCAGAAAGAGAATTATTAGCCCAAATTTAAAAAAAAATAAAAAAATAAAAAAAATGACATGCATAGAGCAAGAGATTCTAGGGGAAGGTTTATAGCTAAAGCCAAGAGTTCGATTTTCACAACTCCATCTTCTTCAAGGCATAGACAAGATTCACCACCATCTACCCCTAGCCTTAAGATTCTTGGAATTCAAGGAGCAGCTGAATTAGAGGATTCTCCTATACCACCTACTAAATATCATTTAGAAAAGGAAGAGACTCCCTCTCATCCTCCCTTGATAGAAGAACCAGAGGATTTTAAGGACTCTAAAGAAACTATCATGGCAGAGAAAATAATAGATGGATTTGGAGGTAGAGGTAGAGGTAGAGGAGGAGGAAACAATGGAGACAACAATGGTGAAGGAAATAATGGAAGAAATAGGGAAGGAGACAACTTGTTTGTATTCCCTATAGTTGATGAGGAAACTCATACAACGATGAAAAATATCTCACCATCTGTCCTCCCTAAATTTTATGGATTGCGAAGTGAGGATTCTGAAACATTTCTGTTTGAGTTTGAAGTTGTGTGCCGAACTTATGACTATATGGAAGACTCTCAAAAACTCAAACTGTTTCCTTCAACATTGAAGGGATCTGCTTTGAAATGGTTCATGGGATTAGCCACTCAATCTATTAGGACTTGGAATGATATGAAAAAAAAAAATTTGGATAGATACTTGGACTAATGTATGCCCACCAATCACAAGGATGAGGTATTCAAAATGATGCAAAAAGAAGATCAAAATTTGGAAGATTTACTTGAAATATTTCAATACAACTTGAAAAGAGCAAAGATGAGCAAATTAGATGATGAAACCTTGAAAGCTGTCATATTAAAAGCCATTAGAGATGAATGGATAAATATTTTAAACATGATGGGGAAAGGAGACATTTCTCAACTTCCACTTCGTGACATAACATAACTATGTGTCCATCTCTCAAGAGGAAAATCTAAAACAGGAAAAGGGCCTAGGGATCCTTCTCTCATTAGGGCTAACAAATCTACAACTGGATCAGTAAGTAGGGCAGAGATTGGTAACATGCTTGATGAATTCAAAACTGATATCTTAGGGAGCCTTAGTGAACAACTAGACACCCTTAAAATCCAAAACAAGCAGAAAGCAGAAACAGATGCTTTAGCCATCTTTTGTCTGAAATGTAGGAAGAAACATGCTTTAAGGGAATGTCCCTTGGATACAAAAGTTGTAGAAAAATGTATGATTTTCTCAGAGAATCATGAGACCAAGGATTGTCCTTCAATTCCTGGAATAAAATCTGTTTTTCAAGAAGACCCAAATTCAGTAGAATCTCTCTATTTTGTTGCAAGAAGACCTTGGCAGGGACAACAAACTCAAGGGTTTAACAACCCTGTGAATTTTCAAACCCCACCAAATTGGAATCCTTGGCAACAACCTTGGCCCCAACATCAAAATCCATATCAACCATGGGTACAAGGGATGCAAAATCCTTATGGGAGATTTTCTCAATTTTATCAATATCCTCCATCTTTTCAAAATCAACAAACTCCACAACTTTCATTGCCATTTCCACAACAACAACCTTCTCAACAAAATCCAAATCCTCAACTCATGCTCCCATACCAACAAAAGACAAATCAACTTCCAGCTCAGCCATTGCCAAATCCTAACAATAAAAATCCTCAGAATACTTACATGATAGAAGGACAAGAATTTCCTACCTATATGATTGTTCCTCTCAATGATGTACAACTCAGATCTGGTAGAGTTTTAGAAAAACCTTCTATAGATATTCAAGAGCAAGATACCTCTGAGGAGGACTCTCTTAAAGTCAATGAGGGTTCTGAGGAAGCATCTCTTCAAAACTCAAATATTCAAAAATAAAAAGAAAATTTAACACCCACAACTCCTATAGTTGAGCAACCTGCATCTTCATCTACACCTCCTTTTCCTGAAAGACTACAAATTGACAAGGGGGTGGAAAAACAAATCTTTTTGCCTAACTATGATTTTCTAGATGAATTGAAGAATGTTTGTATCAATATTCCCTTGCTACAAGCCATTCGAGAGATTCCTATTCTAGCAAAAAAAATAAAGGAGTTGAGTTTCAAAAGACTAGGAAGGAAACTAAAAGACACAAGAAGAATCCACCTGGTAGGAAAAATTGCAGATATTATGATGGGAAAAATTACCATGCAGAAGTATGTAGATCCAGGAAGTCCAATTGTCAAGACACATATAAATGGGATAGAAATTCCAAACACATGGATTGACTTAGGGGCTGCTATTAACATTATGAGTAGACAGACTATGGACCAGCTAAAACTTCCTAACCTTCTTTTTACACCTACTTTACTGCAACTTGCAGATCGATCAACTATTAAATCAGATGGTGTATTAGAAGATATTTCAGTCTCCTTAGATTCTTGGGAATATCTGGTAGATTTTATGATTTTGACTCCCAAGAGTAATCTAGGAGGGCACCCACTTATCTTAGGAAGACCTTGGATAGCCACAGCTGATGCTTTTATTAGTTGTAGATCTGGGGATATGTACATTTCTAATGGTAATTCGACAAAGAAATTCAATTTTTATCCTCCGGCAAAAGCAATCACAGAAATAGGAGACAATGAATGGGTTGATGATGAGGACACTATACAACCTGTCTTTACCATTTCGGAAATTAGTGAGGATAGTCAAATTCTAAACACATTAGAAAATTTTGATACATCTTCAGAATATGACCCCACACAATTTCAGTTGGAATCTGACATAGAATATTTATCATCAAGACAAATGTCTCTTTACTCTATGGAAGATTTTGGTAGTTCTACCATTGAGATTTTTCCAGGAAAAACATTGAATATCAACAAACATTTGGAAAAGTCGCAACAAGAAGAACTAACCAAAATCTTGCAAAAACATTCTACTGCATTTGCATGGGAGTATACTGACATGAAAGGTATTGATCCTAAGACTTGCATCCATCATATCTATATTGAGGAAAACAGTAGACCAATCAAACAACCTCAAAGAAGGATGAATCCAAATCTTAGGGAGATAGTGAAAGAAGAGCTCAAAAAACTACTCAATGTAAACTTCATTTATCCAATTTCAGATAGCCGATGGGTTTCTCCTTTGGTTATAGTACCTAAAAAGAATGGTAAATGGAGGGTATGCATTGATTACAGGGAATTGAACAAAGCAACTTTTAAGGATCACTTTCCTTTGCCTTTTATCGATCAGGTATTAGACACATTAGCAGGTAAAAAGTACTTTTCATTTTTGGATGGTTTTAGTGGCTATAATCAAATTCAGGTAGCACCTGAAGATCAAGATAATACCACATTTACTTGTCCATGGGGAACTTTTGCCTACCGAGTGCTTCCTTTTGGGTTATGTAATGCACCTGCAACATTCCAAAGGGCAGTACTAGGAATTTTTTTGGATCTAATCCATGATTGTGTAGAGGTTTATATGGATGATTTTACAGTTTATGGTAATGCATTTGAAGAGGCATTAGAAAATTTGGAAAAAGTTCTTATAAGATGTAAAGAAACAAACCTTTCATTAAGCCATGAAAAATTCTTTATGATGTTTACTGAAGGGATTGTTTTAGGACATCATATTTCAGGAGATAGAATTAAGTTTGATAGATCAAAATTTGAAGTCATCTCCAAGTTACCTATTCCAAATTTTCAAAGAGATGTTAGAAGTTTTCTAGGATTTACTGGTTACTATAGAAGATTTATAGAAAACTTCACTAAAATAGCATCTCCACTCTTCAAATTTCTTACAAAAGACTATGAATTTAAATGGGATCCTGATTGTCAATCAGCCTTTGAAACTTTGAAAACAAGAATATCTGAAGCACCTATCTTGAGAGGACCAAATTGGAAACTCTCTTTCCATATTTCTACGGATGCTTCAGATACAGCTCTAGGAGCTATGTTGGGTCAAAAATATTTAGTTCCTTATGCCATTTATTATACCAGTAAAAATTTGACTCCCACAGAGTTGAACTATACTGTGACTGAAAAATAGTTTTTAGTTGTTCTGCATGCAATTAATAAGTTTAGACATTACATAACAGGCTATAAAACTTTTATTCATACTGACCATTCTGCAATTAGATATTTAATGAACAAACCTGTTACTAATGGCAGAGTGACAAGATGGCTCTTACTTTTGCAAGAATTCAATATTACTGTGTTGGATAGACCAAGAAAACAAAATACAGTAGTTGATTTCTTGTCTAGAATTCAGAATACTAAAGAAGATTCTCCTGTAGAGGATAAGTTTCCTGATGAATACTTGTTTGCAGTAACTATTAAAACTCCTTGGTATGCAGATATTGCTAAGTATTTTGTTACAGGGAAACTACCTTCACATTTATTTCCAAGTGAAAAACGAAAAATTATTCAGGAGAGTTCAAAATATTCATGGATTTCTAACGAATTGTTTAAAATAGGGCCAGATCTTGTGATCAGAAGATGTGTTAGGGAGGATGAAATGCCTGATATTCGTAAGGCATGTCATGATGAACCATGCGGCGGACACTTTGCAGACAAAAGGACAGCCTATAAAATCCTCTCTTTAGGATATTACTGGCCTTCCCTCTTCAAAGATGCAAAACAATATGTCAAAAGGTGTGACAGCTGCCAAAGAGTAGGGAAACCTACCCTTTCAAATGAAATGCCATTGCAACCATAGGTACTCATTGAACCCTTTGAAAAATGGGCTTTAGATTTCATTGGACCTATTAATCCACCATCTAAGCAAAAGAAGTATATATTGGTTTGTACTGATTATGTTACTAAATGGGTAGAAGCCAAAGCATTAGTATCTGCTACTGAAAATTCGGTTGTTCATTTTCTTTATGAGGATATTTTTACTCACTTTGGTGTTCCAAGAGAAATTGTGACAGATCAAGGAAGCCAATTCACATCCAACTTGGTGGAGAAGTTGATGGAAGAATACAAAATCAAGCACGGAAGATCTACTCCTTACCATCCGCAAGTAAATGGTCAAGTGGAGTCTACAAACAAAGTTCTTGAAAGTATCATCACCAAAACTGTTCATCTACATAGAAGAGATTGGGCAGAAAGGCTTCCTGAAGCCTTGTGGGCCTACAGAACTACATGGAGAAATACAACGGGACATTCTCCCTATGAACTTGTTTATGGGAAAGAAGTCTTGCTCCCCATTGAGTTCCAAGTCAAGACCTTCAAGATAGCAGTTCAGTTGGGGATGGACTTATCAGAAGCCCAAAAGCATAGAATGGAGCAGTTGAACAAGCTAGATGAGATCAGACAAGAAGCAATTTTAAGAACTGATCTAGTTCAATATCAAAGAGCTAAATGGCATGACAAGTACATCAAAGAAAAGAAGTTTCAAGAAGGAGATTGGGCATTGTTATTTGATTCCAAGTTTAAAGATTTTCAAGGAAAATTTCAGACTCATTGGCTTGGGCCATATGAGATTGACAAGATCTTTAGCAATGGAGTGGTAAGAATCAAGACCATTGATGAGTTTCAAACTCCTCTTATTGTGAATTTCCACAGATTGAAAGTTTATCATAAGCCACTCTCAAAAGAGGAATTTGTCAAAATGTTTCAAGAAAATTCTGTAATCAGGCTGGTACAGAAGAATTCTTCTTCTCCACCAGCCTAGATTTTGTTCTTTTTAGTTAATAAATAAATAAATAAATAAATTGTATAAGCCTGAAAACCAATCACTGATTGGCAGTCTTATACAGAAAATATTGGGTGAAAATCAGGAACACCTGACACCCTATATTTTCCTCTCTTTCATTTCACAAAGTTTTGTGACCACCCACTCCATTCCATTCCACTTCATTTCACTCCATTTCACTCCATTCCACTTCATTTTATCTGTTTTATTCCATTTCACCAATAAAATTCTTTTTCATGACCATTTCCATCTAGTCATTTGTCATCCGTTCATTTTCATTCACCCAAATAATAGCTGTGTCAGTTTCCGCAGCTGACATCTGTTTCCGCAGCTGACACCAGTTTCCGCAGCCAGAAGCAGATTCCGCAGCTACCACTCTGTTTTTCAAAAGAATGTACAGCCAGATGTTATTTCCATAATCATGAAATAAAATGCAGGTATGAGGACCAATTATGAAGACATGGAGCATTCAAGATATCAAATGAGGAGCAACTAATTGAAGACCAAGGAAAAAGGCAAAGATTCCAAGGTATGAGTAAAAATTCATTTCAAATAGCATTGAAAACACATTTTTATATAGTTATGAACCATAAGCTCCATTAAGGCAAAGATTCCAAGGTATGATTAAAAATTCATTTCAAATGGCATTTAAAACACATTTTTATATAGTTCTAAACCATAAGCTCCATCCATTATGTGCAATGATTATATTGACAAAATCCGTAACCCTTTCACGATCTCCATATGATCTTCTCACATTCATTCTCAAACGGTCCCATAATTAAACTTCCGATCTTCACTCATACTCCGATATTCCACCTATGACAATGAGACGTAGTTGATTTGACTACGGCCTCTTTCAGCCGCATAAAATCCATAGCCGTTGTTTAAACGTGCTTACATTTATTTTGCAGCCACCAAATTTCAAACACTGCCGGATGTGTTATACTCTTCCTATTGTTCTATTAATCTCACAGCCGTATCTCTGCCGTGCTCACGTAACCCTTCTCTGTTCCGCTTCTCTCCATTTCATTCTCTGTTATGCTACAGTCTGTATACCCACTCTCTGATATCTACCTACAGTCATCGTGCTCATTTCCATTCATTCAGCCGTCCTACTTCCATTGAACCCTCCTCACGCAGGCAAGTTTTTAAAGAGCAGAAAGAAGGATGGGTAAATTGTTGAGAGCAGAACCAAAAGGACCTAAATTCATGGAAGGATATCCGCAAGTCAGGGATATATTGAAGAAGGCAAAGTGGCTACGGTTTATCCAAAAGTTTAGAGGCTACCATAAAGAAGTGACAAAAGCTTTTGCAAGGTCGTTCAATGGCCTGGAGGTAGAGATTGGAGACCTTAAGTTCACGGTGAATGAGGCATCTATAGCAACTGCCACAGAACTTCTTCAAGAGGGTGAACGATGGTTTAAGAACAAAAGCATTAGTGATGAAGCTTGGAGAGTAATTCTACATAACCCAGGTATGGACATAACTATTTTTAAAAGAGGAATTCCTATTCATGCTTTGAAAGAGGAATGGGCTACTTTGCTGCTAGTTGTTCAAAAATTCATCACCTGTGAAGGCCGTTTTGGGTCCATGTATATGTACCATACCATATTGCTGATGAATTTTCTAGATAATCAAACTCTCAATCTCCCATATTTTCTATTAAATAGTTTGAAGAAGATGTCTGTGACTGTTTAGAAACATTTAGGGGATCTAGAACCACATCTATATCACCATGGTCTTGTAAAAATTTTGATTGAAAAAGAGTTAAAGGAGAAGAAGGACACATGGGAAAAATTTTTGATTAGAAATTTCTTTGAGGAACCTCAAGAAATTCCTGAAGGTAGCACATCAAGAAGGAGTAGGAGAAAAATAACAAATGATGAAACTCAAAGTACTCCTACTACTACAATTGAAAGAACTAGTAGGGAAGAGAGACTGTCAAAAAGGAAGAAGAAAGAAACCAAGGGTAAAAAGCCAATAACATCAAAAGAGAGAAAAAGTATTGAGGCTATACATCAAACCCCTTCTTTCGAAGAAGAAGATCATCAAGTGTTATCTGAGAGATTGGTTCATCTTCAAGAACAGTTATCTATAGCCAAGAAGAAAGAGAAAGGGAAACAAAAGCAAAAAGATAGTGGTCCACAACGTGTGAGAAGAAGTTCCAGGCTTAAGGGGAAGTTGAGGAAAACGCAAATGAAAGGACCTCATTTTATCGATTTGGGAGAAGAAACATCCCGAGCAGCAGTACGCCGACATAGTCCATCCCACTCTCAGCCAGATGTTGATGTGAGCCCTTCTCAGCCAGATTTTGAAGACAACTCTCCTTCACGGCATTTTGGGGACAACCCAATAAAAATGACACCTGATATAGACCCTAAGCAGCAAGAAGTATATGATTATATAGAATCTTTAGAAAAAGCAGCTACAGGTCCCAGTACTTCGTCCATTCAGCCTCACACAGTACAAAATGATCTAGTCCAATCACTGAAACAGGAAGTCTTTGAGCTAGAGATTTTAAATAGACACATTAAAAATGAAAATGAGACATTGAAGGAACAAAGAAAATTGGACAAAATCATTCATGATAATACCATGCTACATCTGGGAATATGGCAGAAGAAGAACAAGAAATTGAAAAGGAAATGCCAAAAGTTAAGCAGAGCACTGGTTAATATCAAATTTAGATGCTTAATGAAAAAGCCTAGGATGTTAGCAGCACCAAGGAAGAAGAGGAGAGGATTGGATGTACTGGTTGAAGTGTCAAGGCATATGAACTGAAGAAGGATTATCAAAATTTTGGTTGCATGAGGACATGCAACACCTTCACAGTGGGGGTATGTTGAGTCTCAAATCTGCATTGATCTTATACATCTTCCTAGACCTTTTTCATTCACCTGAGCCTTCCAAGTTGTCAATATCATTGTATATTAATTGAAAAAGAGCATCTAAAATGATTTTTAACTATATTTTGTGTCTGCTGTTTGATTTAGATTTTTGCTCATTTAGCTGCAGAATCTTGCCACTTTCCGCAGCTGTTGCAACTTTCCGCAGCCATTTTGTGAAAGTATATGTTACAGGTGTCTTCAGGAAAAACGAGCCACATGGGCAAGTCAGAAATGATGTGGACATGGATCGTGTCCTATTGGCTCGAGCAAATTCACCTAAGGAGGCTGCGGTCAAAGATGGCCAAGTGGAAGTCAACCGTAGAGTCCCACGGTGACAGGACTCTGTTTCTCATCACGTGAGGATTTGCATGACCGTTTCTAACTTACGGGAGACACATAAACACCTGTACACGGCTCCATAAGCTGAATCCAACATCCACTCTTCATAGATTTACTCCTCAACGCGGCCATGATCCTAGATCTCTGGACGTAATGGTTTACGTGTTTTCTATCAGCATAAACTTTAGGGAATTAGTTATATTTCCTTTGTTATAAATAATGCGTTTTCATACGCATATTAGATTAGTCTCCATTAGCCTCCAAATAGCTCTGTAATGTAATTACATTGCCACTGTGCCGTAATATCACCTCTCTGTTATGATTGCATTTTAATATATACGAAGATTCTGTTTCCAAGCGTAATTCGTATTTGAAGGCTGTTGCCAAGGCTGGTGCAGAGGGCCCCTGCACATGCTGAGGTTTTGTGCATTATTGTATAGTTCTTGTTTTATTTCTTTAAGCTCATTGTGCCATAAGTCATTCATGTGTTTATACATTTCATATTTCATGGTATTTATGCTTCATCTCTGTTTATAATCTGTCATGCTTTACACTTTACTTCTGTCCATAATCTTTCATGTTTTATGTTAACTGGTCAGTGTTCTTGTTTCAGATTTCAAATAGGAAGCCCGGGCATTTGCATATCTTTTGACTAATGACATGGAATCAATATTGTTCTGCTGCTAATTTGTTTTTCTCAGTTTATGTTTAATTTCAGTACTGCTTTGTTTATTTCAGTCTTGCACATTTGCTTCAGTAGTTAGATTTAGATATATTAAATTGCTCATGACATTTTCAGTTACCTCCGAAAGCCACAGCTGGACTGATGGTGAGGGATTGAAGTATGAATGTGTAGTTTGATATTATTTTACTTTCTGCAAGTTAGATATATTAAATTGCTCATTTCATTTTCAATTACCTCCGAAAGCCACAGCTGGACTGATGGTGAGGGATTGAAGTATGAATGTGTAGTTTGATATTAGTTTACTTTCTGCAAGTTAGATATATTAAATTGCTCATGTCATTTTTAGTTACCTCCAAAAGCCACAGCTGGACTGATGGTGAGGGATTGAAGTATGAGTGTGTAGTTTGATATTAGTTTCTTTCTCTGCAAATTAGATATCAGGTTGCTCAAGTTGTTTATGGTTACCTCCGAAAGCCATAGCTGGACTAATGGTGAGGGATCAGAATATAAGTTGATGTAATTTGATTTAGATTTACTTTGTTGCAATTCTTGGATTTCTTTAAGCATAGTTTCTTTTGTGTTTAGATAGCAGCAAGGATAGTTTAGTTTTCATGCTCAATAGTTCACTGTTTGATTTATTAGGCTAGCAACACATTTTCATTTCCTTTCAAGTTTTGTCATTGTATGTTTTAAATTCCTTTTGAAGTTTGAAGTTGGTAAATCATTATAAAGGATATCATTGCCTTGAACAATCATAACCATACTTGTTTTTATTTTAGAATTTCCATCTCACATTAGAAAACCAAAAACGACAAAAAGATAAGAAATAGGTTATCTTGCACATATAGTGCGCCACACTTCATCAGTTTATGAATCCCGGATTGATAAATTAATGTAGCAATTTAGGACACACTAAATTGACCAAACAGATTCCTAAGCCTAATGAGGGTATACACCTCTATGATTTACTATATATCCCACCATTCATTGATTAAGGATTACTAGGCCCAACGAGGATATACAAAATTAGGCATTACCGTAATCCCACCTTCATCAGTCCAAGGATTCCTAGGCCCTTTGTTTCCTCCTAAGACCACCCCACTCATTCGAAACCATCCAACAATCTAGCTCAACCAAGTAAGAGAAATCCCATCACACTATGGCTATCCAGAAATGGAAAGGCAATGCTAAAAACCATTATCACACGTGGAAAAACCCATGTCAATGACAACAAGAGAACCAAATACACACATGCATGTACCATGCATTCCAAAACTAGCAAGAAAATCATACATGAAAATCGATACCTACAAGTAATATTTTTGTAGCATCTTGATCTAACTCTTCCTTTCTTGATCTTTGCTTGATATTTGTTTTCCTTTGTCTTCTTTATCCTTCCTTTTCTTTCCTTGATCCAATGTTAGAGTTCTCAAAGAATAGAGAGAGAGCTCCAACCTAAAACTGACAGAAAACTACCAACTGATCATCATAAGCCATTTTGTCATTAAGGCCTCTAATTTCTTCAATTTTCCATTATTTTCCTTCATTTTAATCCTAACATGCAACCTATTACCTTTCACCTTCATTTTCTCCTAATTTCCTATATTTTCATAAATAAATTCCAAATAATGTCTTTTTCCTTTTTAATGCATTTTCCATTGCCTTTGCCAATTTCCTTAGCCATAATAAACCAAATGATCACCCATTAGGATTTATTTCCCAACATTCATCTTGGAATTCGTGTCCCATGACCTTGGTCTTATTTTGCCTTTATTAACTTTATTACATGGATTTTTAACCCACGGTTGTTATAGACCCCTTCCACTTAGGGGAACATCGTCCTCAGTGTTCAATGACACATACAACAAGAAAAAATACTGAAAACCAAAACACATTTCCTATAGTTATTTATAATACAACTCGTTGCATCATTTACATTGACATCCTACTGAAAACATGAAAAACATATTATTTAATCGAGCTTTATAACACAAATCATTATGGTATTTACAATAAAAACCATATACTTATGCACATTCTCTTTAACCAAAAAATAACCATACTATTTATGGTGATTTTTAAACATAGCTTGATACAATATTTACATTAATATACACATATACATATATGCACATTTTCTCTAACCAACAAATAAAATGATACAATTCTTATATCTGCAACAAGGGAATCTAGAGGCTCACACCTCCACCCTCAAAAGTAGTACCAGGATTCACCTCCTTCCTAAGAACTCTAGAATCCACTGCCAAAGTCAAACTGCATCTAATGTACAGTGCTACAAGCATGCACTACTTGTTTCCGCAGTGAATAGTTATCGGCTCATTGTTCAAGGGAACTCTCCCAATGTGCATCTGATTCCATCTGGAAATCCTAATGAACAAAACAAATCCATCCACATTCTACCCTTCTCTACTACATAGTCCCTCATGAAATCTAGTCATCCCATTCCATGTAGTCACGCACCTTCTAAGTTCTATGGGCATCCCCTTCTCTGTTACATAGTCCCTTGGGTGACCCGTCCCTTAGAAAGGTTTAGGTCCAAAAACCAAGGCATATCCCTACCTCAAAACCATCATATTAGTCGTAGCATGTTCATGGAAATCAATTGACACTACCAAATACCAGTGTCCCATAATGGCCCTTCTCCTTAATTGCTTTACCAACATATTCTTTCTTGTTCCAATTACTTTTTTTGTTTTTGCTCAAATTCTTGAATTCAGTTTCAACCACACCACTAGAAATTTTCATGCTCTCCTATACCAAGCACATAAATTCCATTAGATTCAAAAATAAAATGAAATAATTTCACATCATACCTCATCGGTGGCCTGTCAATAAGGTACACTTGCAATTATGTTCACTTCCTGTCACAACAAGTCAATCTAGTTGCTTGATCAAATCATCATGTATAAACATATCACATCTAGTTAGCTCAAAACACAACCACCATTATCAAAATAACAGATCACATGTAACCATCGACATAAACCAGAATCATAGATCACATGTAACCATCGACATAAACCAGAATCATAAATCACATAAATACTGATACTTATCCTTTAATCGATCCTTAGCTTCTGCGTGTATCCTTTGTCCTTTCTGTATGCACACCGGATCAGTTTCCACACCTGAAAAGCATCCAATACCTTCTCTTCAACTATGTACACATACACATAGTGTACACCACACACAGACAATCTGATGCAGGAGCATCGAGAAAAAAATTCATTATTTACTTGTGTGATTTAGGGGGTGATGTTTTTTTAATTATTTTATAATTTATGCACATTTTTATTTAAATTAAGAGAAAAAATATGAGTGTGAGGTTTATTGTAAATATTCTCTTAATAAATTGAGGATATGAGTGGATTTGAGTTGGATAGATAATTTAGATATTAAGAACTCCTTAAATGGAACTTAGTTGAGTGAAAGGAGGGATAAAAGATATTTTAGGATTTGGTTGAGATATTGGTGGAGGAAATCATGGATTAAAATTAATCCACAATTATGTATAAATATGAGGATTTTGTGAGGATGGAGGATAGAGAGGAATACAGAGAGAGATAGAGAGAAATGGTGTGAGATTTTATGTAAAGGGCGAGAGCCGAGATGCCTGCAATGTAATATTCGGCCAAAAGGGTTTGAATTTGTAATTTTCTTGTTTTATTATAAGCAAGCACTTTATTTGTCTCAGCTCCCTCTTAATATTCTATATTAAATCTAAGTAGTTTATATGGGTTTTTGTGTGTGGATTTTTATGTAAAGGAAACACACCCTCTATTATGCCCAAGGATCTGTTTTGTGCAGAATCCTTGCATCATTTGGTATCGGAGCCAACAGCCATGTATAGAAACACTTTCAACCATGGGGCCAATTGGGAAGTCAACTGGCTATGTTGGCGGCAACTCTTTAACTATTGATTTGTTAAGCTTACACATAATTTTCTTCGATCTGCACTTGTTCATGATATCAATAAATTCATTCCTTCCAATACCAATAAATCGCAATGCATTTGTAGCACTGAAATTAGGTATACGATCATATGGTTGCTCATTTTCATAACTTCGTAAAGCATGTCAGAGTAGTATCTGAAAGGTGATATTCTAATTATTCTACTTACATATTCTGCTAAGTGATAAGAGAAAACGCCGGATTTTTGCGTAGATAACACATCATATCTTCATAATACTCACTTTCTTTACATGTTTTTCTTGCAAAACAATCACTCCACTGCAGACGTTTTTTTTATGAAATTTTCTTTGACTTTCTTGTGCCATTCTTCCTTAGAATATAGTAGGAACTAAAGGCGTTTTGGAATGTTCTCATTGCGTAAAGTAGTGAAAAGTCTATGTGAGGAAAGAAATATTGCGGCGTTGCAACATTCCGTGGAAATTTACGACATGGAGGATCTGCGTGGACTACATAAAGAAATATGCACAAATGATATCCGATGTATTGTGTAAAGGTTTCAACATGATATGGCTTGCAGGATGGTATCCATTCTTTTATGAAACATTTTTTGAATGGTGTGAAAATTGAGCAAACTTCGATTGAAACAAAAAACAACTGGTTCCGGAAAATCTCAGGTGGTGTAAACGGAACGTGAATGCCATTGGAGTCAGCGTGGATTGGTAAGTGAATGGTGCAGTTCTGAATGTGAAGGTGAGAACTGAATCCGCATGAGATGGTGAACGACATGGTGGACGTACATAAATGGAGCCTGTGTAATGTAAGAGCCATTTGGGAGAGCATAAGAAATCTGCTACAGTTGTGATATATAATGAATTTCAATTGATATTGGTGTTGAATCCTTATATAAGGAGTTCATTAGTTATTGTATCGATTGAATAGAGATGTTGTAGAATCTGCATTGTATTTGTTATGTTTTTAAATGAATAGTAGTTTACAATTTCCAATTTCAAAAATGGTGTTTGATTTAAATGGTTGTTTCCCTTATTTTACTGCTCAGAAGATTCTTCCAGTTTCACGATTTTGGAGTCACTATATTGACTTGTGAAGAATAGAGTGGTAGAAGCGATTTGGTGATTTCGATGTGCTAGTAGATTACTGGTCGAGACTGCTGGTAAAATTGGTCAATTGAAAGCTCAATATATTCAAAGCTCAAGATATTCGACCACTGTGTCTTTAGGTCTGCAAGGTTTTTTGTGATGTGTTGCCACACTTTGCAGGTCTCAACATATTAAATGATTAAGTTGTGAATTGCAGCCAAAACTTGCAGATCTAACATCGGTTGTAGAACCTCTGGAAAGGAAAAATGACAAGTGCCTAGTGGACAGGAAAAGTGAAAAGTTTCAAAATTTGTAACACCTCCAAATGTTGGATGGTAGATAGTGCAGTATGGTAAAAGAAGATGGTGCAAGACAGGGTGATGGAAATCAAATTTCGAACTGCGCATTGTATCCTTGTCCATGCCAAGAAGCCTAGAATTTTCTTGTTGTTTTAACTCTCGACAGATTCATTATGGGGCAGATTTTCATCATGATCAATTCCAAAAGGTGTAGCATGGATTGATTGGAGAAATCACCAGCATAGGTTGCGCTGGTAAGGCTGTGGGCTAATATATTATGTCGGCATTTGATTCTTGTAGCCAAGGTTATAAACCTGAAGGTAAACCTTTCCTTTAAATAAAGATGATATACATGTCGAAATATTGTTCAACCCGTAATCAGATATAAAGTCCAAATGTTTTAAATTATAGCTTAAAAGAAAAATAATTTCGCTTAAAGAGTTTTAATACATGGAGGAGAATTTATGATTTCCATGAGTTAAATATCATAATTGATCGTTGCTTGTGGCACATGTGAAAGTGTTCACATTGTTCTATTCAAAAGATAGTGCAATTTGTGTTTGTTGCTGTCAGATAAATATGTTGAAGCCACCATGTTAAAAAAAAGTTTTGGAAAATTCCTATGAGGGAATTGTTTTTGTGCAGTGAAGAGAGACAGTGTTGCATGCGAACTATCATTGCAAAGAAGGAGCTGCATGGAAGTGTAGGAAAACTGACTGCGCTAAGATGATGAGCATGTTGAAGAGGTTATGGTATGAAGGGAATGTGAACGACACAGAAGAGTGAAATCCGGAGAGTTGAAATTACGATGAGAAGGTTTATTAAATAACCTTGAAGGGAGAATAAGGTATGATCATTCATTTCAAAGAGGTATTTTAAATGTTGAAAATTAAATGGTTTATTTTATTTTCATCATAAAATAAATCTTGGGAAAAGTGGATTGCATTTCGATTTAAAGGCTTAAGTATCATGTGAAGTGATATTGGGAAATGATATAATTAGTGACTTATGATATTTTCATAAGAATGGAGTATGAGACAGAGTGAAGGTTTTACATCATGAGAATGTTGGATGTTCATTAGTATATTGTATAACTTTAATTAGAGTCAAAATATCCACTATTGTCATTATTGGGTCAAGCTTGGAAGTCAAATCAGATGTTAAGGTCAAATGAAAATTTGGATAGCTTGAGTCAAGTTCAAATCCATCATTGAGTTATTGTACAAGAGGGTGTATTTTTCATCCAAGATAAAGATTTGATGTCAAGTCTGAAGTCAAAGAGTCTTAAATCAAATCAAAGGTTTGAATGTAATTGGGTGCATGATCGGCGGAGCCTGACACCCAAAGAGTTTGTTCATTATAACACATGAAATACTGCAGTTGTTGTTTAAAAAATAGAGCAGCAAGAGAGTTAACCTGAAATTATTCCAAGACAGAGAACAAAAGATATTAAGCGTAGGAAGAGAGCTTTCATTGTTGGAGGGAAAGTATGAAGGTTTGCTGAAAAAGGGATTGAATGAAATCCACAAGCGAACAAATGAAGTTCGCAGAGGAGAAGATGACTGTTGATAGCCATTTTAGAGGTTCTGAGAAAGACCTCAACATAAGAAAGAACAAGTAAGATGCCAAGGCAAATGGCATATGTAAGTAGTTGACCGATGAAGAATATGAGAGGGAGAAAACTGAGATAGAAATTCATCTTGAGTTATTGATGGAATTTTTGTAGAGAAACAAGAAAGACCAGAGACATGGTTGGACCATGAGGAAGAAAGTGAAATGGCAGGGACTACACACAAAGAGGGAACAACAAGTAAACATACATTTAACAGAAGAGTTGAGGAAGCTTGAGCAGATGATAAGTGTGCAATTGATATGTGAAGAACTCAGAGTAACTGAGTTAAAAATGGAAGTTTCCATTTGTGGCCTAGAACAGGGTGAAATTCTGGGTGAAGAGATCAATGAGAAAGATCTCATGGAATATTGGAGTAGTTTAGAAGAATTAGAAGATATGTTGACAAGAGAAGCAGATGAGGCTATGAAGCCTTGTATTTTTAACACTTGTAGTTTGTGTATGCTTGCAGGATGTGCAAAAAATGATGGACAGTATGGTGAAACTATCACAGAGATGAATGAAACTCTTGAGGTGAAGTATGATGGAGAATTCCTTTCAGAGAAGGGAGGTATTGATTTTTTGCTGCAGAAATAATTCATAGATGAATTCTTGTTTGGTGTAAGACAACTAGATGAAGTTGTTATGGAGCAGAAGCATAATGAAAATTCCATAGTGATATTCCAATGAGGTAAACAAATGAATTTTTTTAATGAAATTGATGAAATAATTTTGCAATGTGATGATATAGAAAAAAAGATAACTCAGGAGGATTTTCAGAAGAAGAATGAAACTGATAATGAAGGTTGTGATGAAATGTCGGAAAGATTTCACATGGAAATAGAATTCTTGGAAAGATGGCTCAAGGAACCTGAGGGAGAAGTGAAGCTTGCAGAACCTGATACAGAAGAGATTGCAACTGTGGTGCATGATAAGGAGGAAATGTTTCTAAATTTTATAGAGTTAAGTGAATGTTTTAAGTCTTAAAATAATAATAATGTGGTTGTAGATATAGAAGGAAAAATTAATAAATATAATGTTGAAATCAGAGAAATTGAGCAGAAAGTCTTTGAAGATGAGATGAAAGATCAGGAGCAGCAAGAACATTATGTCCTTAGAGACATAAAGGAAACAAAAGTATTGATCCAGCAAGATAAAGATGAAAGCAACCATCAATTCAAAACAGGATCTGCTGTAATCTAGAAGGTCTATGATGGGAGTTTGGTGCTTGAAGCATCAAAGAAAGCAGAAAATTCTTATCTTCTTAAAACTAATAGTTTGTTGATGAATTCAGGTACAACACTGGATGAGAAATTTGTTGCTATAGGAGCAATCAATGACTATAGTTGTGGTCAAGAAGAAATTCTTGATTATTATTCATTCTAGAAAGTTGAATGTTCAGCGCAATTGGAGACGGAAGCATCAAACAAAGAGGAATTACTCCGAGGAATTGGCGAAAGAAATTGTTAGAGAGGCTGATGGAATCCGATTGATAGAATGAGTTATGATGATGTACAACCAGTTCGAGATTCTTTCAGAGTTTGGAGACCAGAAGAATGGGTATCAGTGATTTTACACAAGTCAGTAATTTTCGAAATAAATATGATGTGGTATGCAAGAGCGAGAGTTACATTCAATAGTATTCTGAAAATACTATTCTGGAAATTCTGTGTAAAATTAAAAAATGGAGTTGATACTTTAAAAGACCAACGGAAAAATAGAGTTTGGAATCCTAGAGGGAGCAAGTCATTGAGACTTGTGTTTGTCGCATTATTACAGAAAAGTGACAAACCTCATAGATAGGAGTCTATGGAAACTTCTCTACATGGGGAGTATGATGCAAGAGCATCGAGCAAAAATTTCATTATTTACTTGTGTGATTTAGGGGGTGATGTTTTTTTAATTATTTTATAATCTATGCACATTTTTATTTAAATTAAGAGAGAAAATATGAGTGTGAGGTTTATTGTAAATATTCTCTTAATAAATTGAGGATATGAGTGGAGTTGAGTTGGATAGATAATTTAGGGATTAGGAACTTAAATGGAACTTAGTTGAGTCAAAGGAGGGATAAAATATATTTTAGGATTTGGTTGAGATATTGGTGGAGGAAATAATGGATTGAAATTAATCCACAATTATGTATAAATATGAGGATTGTGTGAGGATGGAGGATAGAGAGGAATACAGAGAGAGATAGAGAGAAATGGTGTGAGAGTTTATGTAAAGGGTGAGAGTCGAGATGCCCGCAATGTAATATTCGGCCAAAAGGGTTTGAATTTGTAATTTTCTTGTTTTATTATAAGTAAGCACTTTATTTGTCTCGGCCCCCTCTTCACATTTTGTATTAAATCTAAGCATTTTATATGGATTTTTGTGTGTGGATTTTTATGTAAAGGAAACACACCCTCTATTATACGCAAGGATCTGTTTTGTGCAGAATCCTTGCATCACATTCACATAAGGCATACAACACCATACAATACATACACTTACACCTGACATATAACACATACACCTACACCCAGTGTACAACACATAGACTTGCATCCGGCGTACGACATAACACATGCACCTACGTCTAGTGTACAACACAACACAATACAGATACGTACACATGGTGTACAATGCAACACAATAAATACACCTAAATTTAGTGTATAACAAAACACAATACAAATACCTACACTTGGTGTACAACACAACACAATACATACACATACACTTGATATACAACACGACACAATACATACACCTACACCTGATATACAACACGACACAATACATACATCTACATCTGGTGCATAACATAAAACAATACATACACCTATACCCGGTGTACAACACAACACAATACATACAACTAAATATGATGTAAAACACAACACAATACATACATGTACACCTGGTGTACAACACATGTATAACATGCACACAATACCACTTGTATTGTTGAAAATGCAGTACGAAATTCCTAATTTAATTTTGCCTTTGATTAAATTATGAGAAAATAAAAATTCCACATCAACAGACAACTTGAATGAGTTAACTGAGTTATTATCACTTAGTTAGCTTAGTTCATTTTAATTGGGGGATGAAATTGAGTTGTGTATAGTTATTCCTAAATTTTAGGAGCCTAGGTAGAGTTAATTTCAGCTGTAACAATTTAATTCAGTTAAATTGAGTTAAGGTGAGTTAAAATAGTTACAATTGTTGGAGGAACTAGTGGGAGGTCTAACAGAAGAGTGCATATTCATTTTTTAACCAGTTAACTCATCAATCAACCTAAATTAACTCATGCATGCAAAAAATTCGAGTTACCCAGCTGATATTGGAGTTCAAGGGTAGTGTATTATTAGTTGTCTAATTTTTCAAGTTTTACAGGTCATGCATGTAGTCAAAGGAATGCCTAACGGAATTGTGCAATTCTCAATGAGTAATTTCCCTAATTAAGAGGGGATAATTCCTCATCAAAAAATGCAAGTAAATAGGAGCTTGGAGGTCTTGAAAATTGGTGAAGTGTTGGTCAAAATCAGGCAGTCGAGAAATGGATAGAAGATACAGGTGTAGGTTGAGCTCAAGGTTGAGCAGAGCATATTGTATCCATCCAGATTCCTTGATTAATGAAATACATATGGTAAGGGGTTTCGATCAGTTTCTTTCCCGTAGATATATATTTGTGTATGTGTAACACTGTCCTCCCACATCTACCCAAGTAACTAGCCAACTGAGGTAAACACGTGACGAAGAGTTACTACGATCTGATTTAACCTCCTAGGTGACCTTAAGGAAGGGGAACCGATGGAAACACATCAAATAGACCTTCCACATCAGCAATAGAACTCCCGAGAGTGAACCCAACCACTCAAGTATCATGTCCCTCGGTCCCACTGAAATTTTATATCACTAAACCCCCAAAACCCTGGACGCTCCCACAGTATAAGCATGGGTGCATTTGGGAGGATCTGAATGCTCGCACACCATAGGCATCCATGCATCCAGGAAATTTTCCCACAAACCTATGTTAGCGTCCTCGATATTTGAGCCACTTTTCCAAGCCTAAAGCCCATGTCACTACTTATAACTCACTAACAAGTTCAGAAAATAAATATAACAGTGGAATAATGATGCACAAGCAAACATTCGAACACGGACTTGACTGGATGCCTACTAGCCATAACAGGCATTTCATCAAACATATCACCAATATGTAATCTACAAGTTTAAATAGCAAATCTAAACATAGGAGTCTCATACTTATCTAAGAATTGTTAAGAAGCATTGTTTCCTCATCACGGTAACTACATTATAATCTATTTAGGCATAGATACATTGTTCATTCATTTACGAATCAAAACATAATGAGAGCCATACTTCATGACCATCATAAAACTAAATCATAACTAGCATATAAGAAACATAAATGTTAAGCACATAACAACCATATAAGCCACATGATAGCAAGCATATTTACCCATTAGTACAAGAGGAAAATAGCTCTTATTTCCATAAGTAAAATGCAACCAATTCTAAAACTTCCACATTTCACCCGACCATATACATGGTTGAGCCAAATCTATCTTCAGCCAATCACCCCTGTGCCATATTCTAATAATGAATGTGGGATCTGATAAAACAATGCATCAAAACCAAACCGGGGCTTCCAGAGGCCAAACCACCTCAACCCTTAACCAATGATTCCACCTCACAGTTAGACATCACAACCATCATGGATTAGTCTCTACCCAAGATGTTCCATGGCTCCAGAATGTTTGTTCCATCTAGGGCTTCCTGGACTAGTAAATGAACCCACATTTGTCGTATTATCACAAAATTGGACCTGATAGGTTGCTTGATCAGTTAACTTCATGTAACTATTTCAAACCTAATCTTTTGACTGAGGCTTAGCCTCCTCAGCTTGAGAAGGCTCTCTCAAGGGTTAATGATTTGGATAAAAGTATAGATGGCAAACTCTATGTGGGGTAATAAATAGATAAATTATTGAGATAGGTTAAGAATCACATCAGCAAGTACACATTGGGCTTATGGAGTCAAAATAGTTTCAGTAAACCAATGAATCTACTTAACATGGAAGTTGAGGCATATTAGAGTTTTAGTCAAGAAATAAACACACATGAAACTGTAAAAACACATTCAGTTCATTTATATAGGAAGTCATAGCATCTAAAGATGAATTTTGAGTAATATAGATAAACACCACTGCAATAGGATAATAAGAGATGCAAATAAAATAGTAACACACCAAAAATCCTTCTGAATCCCAAGTTGGTTAAGTAGAAACTCTCTGTATTAGCTGAAAACCAGTCAATTACAATAAGCACAGTCTTTTGCTAAAAATGTCCAACCCTTTGCTAATTCGACCTAATGGCCTTTAATAGACCATTTACCACATGATATGATCTCATATTAGGCTAGATACATCGAATTTATAACTCTTGACACCTTGCATAACCATAAAACATCAAATTTATGACAAACAGACACCTATCCTACTTGACAATCCTATTTCAACTAGGACTCAAACTCTTCATTACTATCTTTAAAAACCTTATCATAACAACCTTATCTATTTGAAATTACATCATTTTCCAATTGTATCATCACATGGTCGAATTTGGATGATGGGCTTCAGTTCTTCATGACCACTTTGCTGACCTCTACAAAAGCAGGAAACCAAACCCTGTTTTTTTAGGCATAAGATTTTTTTTCTTCTTTGAACGTTATGACCATAATTTAAAATTTATTTCATGGTCCTTGGCTATTGGAGATTATATTAACATGTCTCATCACTTATCCCTAGCCTCTAGCTGTCCAAAACCGTTTCCAAAATCTTTCAAAAGAGTTGTAATATACTGTGCTACAAAAAATCAGCAGTTTCGTAGGGCTTTTTTAACACTACCATTTTAAGTCTTAATTCTCCAAAAACTGAATGATTTCGACTTTAATAATTTCACTTACCCTTTAATACATCTTCCATATCAGTTTCAATCCTTGATTCATTCTTCAACCCTTCGAAAATTGA